>CM042549.1:1665000-1672500 GCA_023630585.1 Cranoglanis bouderius
TGAATTTTCACTGTGTCTGTAATCTCTCTCTCTCTCTGTGTGTGTGTGTGTGTGTGTGTGTGTGTGTGTGTGTGTGTGTGTGTGTGTGTGTGTGTGAGAGAGAGAGTTGTATTCTCACTGTGAACCATTTGAGCATTACACTTCTTCATAAGTTCAAATGGCTCTTTGTATAGTTAAGGGTTCTATGCTTCCTAAAAGTCTTCTAGTCTGGAACACTTTCTTAAAGGAAAACACTCTCAGGCATGCCTAAGACAACTAAGGGTTCTATATTTCACCTTTTTCCAAATATATAAAAATAAGACTTGTTCTCGCATTAATTCAATATATACACAATTCAGATTTTACATGGAGTGCTTTGGCCCCTCCACATCTTGTACATTTTGTGCTTCGGCCTAAATAAAGAAATGTAGTTCTTGGAATCCTAAATAAATAAACAATGCTTGCACCACTGATTAAATACATTTGGTGTTTGGACCCCTAGACAAGTAGATTTAGTACTTGGAGCGCTAAATTAAAAAAAAAAAAAATGGTGATTGGACCCCTAAATAAATAAGTTTAGTGCTGGAACTAATAAATAAGTAAATAATCCTTGGACACCTAAATAAATACATTTGGTGCCTGGACCCCTAGACAAATTAATAGATAAGGCCAGTAGATAAGTATATTAGTGCCTGGACCCTTACATAACGGATATCTGATGGTTGGACCCCTAAATAAATAAATGTATTTATTTAAATTTTGGCCCCTAGATAAACACATTTAGTCCTTGAATCCCTCACTAAAGAAATAATGCTTGGACCCCTAGACAAATAAATTTAGTACTTGGACCACTAAATTAAAATAAATAAATAAATAAATAAAATCTGGTGCTTGGAGCCCAAATAAATTGGGTTGATACAGTTTCTGTTTAGAACCTCCAGCGGACATAAACCCACAGGGGACAACAGTAGCGTTCACAACACACTCACAAGAGACGACACTTAATCTATTAATAGTTCGTCTCGTCTCTCTCTCTCTCACACACACACACACACACACACAAACGGGACATCCTGAGGCATGGAACCCTGAGGCTCTTTTCCGACTGACCCCGTCTGCCCCTCGCTGTCATCCTGGACACACACACACACACACACACACACGTACAAGGTTTAATTGAAATCGCTCGGATTGCTGCGCTGTTCAATGCTTGGTTTATTTTTACTCCTGTAGTAAGACTAAGAGGATGAGCCATGTGTAAATATTAAGCACTGATGACTCCGTTTCGTTCTGAACATAGATTATTAATATCTGCGGTAGTGGAAAGAAAAGAAAGTCAACAACTTTAGCAATATTTTTGAGGGGAAATCCAGCGCGAGTGGTTAGCATAGCGACTAAAGCTGTCCCTTTCTTTCTCTGAGGTGTTGTAGTTTGTGCAAAGTAATGAAATAATGCAAACGAGTAATATGCATTCTTTCTTCAGATTAGCTTTATTATCAGAACCATACACGTGTCAGAATAAATCCTAGTTACGGTGTGTTTACTGCGGCTTTTCTTTTTCACTTGCAAACATTAGCAGTGAGGAACAATCATCATGGAAACTTGTACAGAAATATATTGTAATTTAGCTTCTTAACATAACGTTACAAGGTATGGTATGTACATTCTGACGTGTGTGTGTGTGTTTTAGGTATCTTGGAGACAAAGAGGTTGGAGATCGTTCACAGTCAGGAGCCGATCAATCAGGACCTCGGCGGAGTGACGTATTACGCAGCCAACCTGCCCATATGGTGGCAAATTCCTCAGTACGTCCTCATCGGCATCAGTGAAATCTTCGCCAGCATCGCAGGTATATACTCACAACTACACACACACACACACATTCACACCTAGGCGCAATTGAACTTAGCCAATCCATCTACTGGCATGTTTCTGGATGGTTGGAGGTTGGAGGAAACCAAAGAACCCTGAGTAAACCCCAATTCCTAGGACTCTGGGATCCTGGAGCTGTGTGGTGGACCACTGAGCCACTGCGCCACCACCAAGATAATAATATAGATATTGAAATTATTGTGGGTGTGGAAAGAATTGGGTCGTGGACCAAGGTGTGGAATAGAAGAAGGAGGGTTAAGGTGAGGTTGGGCCAGAAAGAGGTGGAGGTGGGTGTGGAATGAGATGGAGTTGAGTATGGAATGAAGCGGCGGTGGGCATGGAACGAGGTGGGCATGGAACGAGGTCGAGTTTGGTGTGGAACTGGGTGGAGATGGGTATAGAATGGTGTAGGCAAGGAATGCAGTGGAGGTGGATGTAGAACAAGGTGGAGATGGGCATGGAACAGTATGGGCCTGGAATTAGGTGGAGATCAGCATGGAACACAGTGGAAGTGGGTGGGGAACAAGGTGGAGATGGGTGTAAAACAAGATGGGAGTGGAACAAGGTAGAGGTAGGTGTAGAATGAGGTGGGTGTGGAACAAAGTGGTGGTTGGTGTGGAACGACGTGGAGGTGTGTGTGTGTGTGTGTGTGGAATGAGGTGGAGGTGGGTATGGAAGGAAGCAGAGGTGTGTGTGTGTGTGTGTGTGTGTGTGAGGAGGAGGTGGGTGGGTGTGTAACGAGGAGGAGGAGGTGTGTGTGTGTGTGTGAGGAGGAGGTGTGTGTGTGTGTGTGTAACGAGGAGGAGGAGGTGTGTGTGTGTGTGTGTGTGTGTGTGTGTGTGTGTGTGAGGAGGGTGTGTGTGTGTGTGTGTGTGTGTAAGGAGGAGGAGGTGTGTGTGTGTGTGTGTGAGGAGGAGGTGTGTGTGTGTGTGTGTGTGAGGAGGAGGTGTGTGTGTGTGTGTGTGTGAGGAGGAGGTGTGTGTGTGTGTGTGAGGAGGAGGTGGGTGTGTGTGTGTGAGGAGGAGGTGGGTGTGTGTGTGTGAGGAGGAGGTGGGTGTGTGTGTGTGAGGAGGAGGTGGGTGTGTGTGTGTGAGGAGGAGGTGGGTGTGTGTGTGTGAGGAGGAGGTGGGTGTGTGTGTGTGTGAGGAGGAGGTGGGTGTGTGTGTGTGTGTGAGGAGGAGGTGGGTGTGTGTGTGTGTGTGAGGAGGAGGTGTGTGTGTGTGTGTGTGTGTGTGTGAGGAGGAGGTGGGTGTGTGTGTAACGAGGAGGAGGTGTGTGTGTGTGTGTGTGTGTGTGTGAGGAGGAGGAGGAGGTGTGTGTGTGTGTGTGTGTGTGTGTGTGTGAGGAGGAGGAGGTGTGTGTGTGTGTGTGTGTGTGTGTGTAACGAGGAGGAGGTGTGTGTGTGTGTGTGTAAGGAGGAGGAGGTGTGTGTGTGTAAGGAGGAGGAGGTGTGTGTGTAAGGAGGAGGAGGTGTGTGTGTAAGGAGGAGGAGGTGTGTGTGTAAGGAGGAGGGGTGTGTGTGTGTGTGTGTGTGTGTGTGTGTGTGAGGAGGAGGTGTGTGTGTGTGTGTGTGAGGAGGAGGTGTGTGTGTGTGTGTGTGTGTGAGGAGGAGGTGTGTGTGTGTGTGTGTGTGAGGAGGAGGAGGTGTGTGTGTGTGTGAGGAGGAGGAGGTGTGTGTGTGTGTGAGGAGGAGGAGGTGTGTGTGTGTGTAAGGAGGAGGAGGTGTGTGTGTGTGTAAGGAGGAGGAGGTGTGTGTGTGTGTAAGGAGGAGGAGGTGTGTGTGTGTGTAAGGAGGAGGAGGTGTGTGTGTGTGTAAGGAGGAGGAGGTGTGTGTGTGTGTAAGGAGGAGGAGGTGTGTGTGTGTGTAAGGAGGAGGAGGTGTGTGTGTGTGTAAGGAGGAGGAGGTGTGTGTGTGTGTAAGGAGGAGGAGGTGTGTGTGTGTGTGTGTGTAAGGAGGAGGAGGTGTGTGTGTGTGTGTGTGTGTAAGGAGGAGGAGGTGTGTGTGTGTGTGTGTGTGTGTAAGGAGGAGGAGGTGTGTGTGTGGTGTGTGTGTGTGTAAGGAGGAGGAGGTGTGTGTGTGTGTGTGTGTGTGTAAGGAGGAGGAGGTGTGTGTGTGTGTGTGTGTGTAAGGAGGAGGAGGTGTGTGTGTGTGTGTGTGTGTAAGGAGGAGGAGGAGGAGGAGGTGTGTGTGTGTGTGTGTGTGTGTGTGTAAGGAGGAGGAGGTGTGTGTGTGTGTGTGTGTGTGTAAGGAGGAGGAGGTGTGTGTGTGTGTGTGTGTGTGTGTAAGGAGGAGGAGGTGTGTGTGTGTGTGTGTGTGTAAGGAGGAGGAGGTGTGTGTGTGTGTGTGTGTGTAAGGAGGAGGAGGTGTGTGTGTGTGTGTGTGTGTAAGGAGGAGGAGGTGTGTGTGTGTGTGTGTGTGTAAGGAGGAGGAGGTGTGTGTGTGTGTGTGTGTGTGTAAGGAGGAGGAGGTGTGTGTGTGTGTGTGTGTGTAAGGAGGAGGAGGTGTGTGTGTGTGTGTGTGTGTGTAAGGAGGAGGAGGTGTGTGTGTGTGTGTGTGTGTGTAAGGAGGAGGAGGTGTGTGTGTGTGTGTGTGTAAGGAGGAGGAGGTGTGTGTGTGTGTGTGTGTGTAAGGAGGAGGAGGTGTGTGTGTGTGTGTGTGTGTAAGGAGGAGGAGGTGTGTGTGTGTGTGTGTGTGTGTGTGTAAGGAGGAGGAGGTGTGGTGTGTGTGTGTGTGTGTGTAAGGAGGAGGAGGTGTGTGTGTGTGTGTGTGTGTAAGGAGGAGGAGGGTGTGTGTGTGGGTGTGTGTGTAAGGAGGAGGAGTGTGTGTGTGTGTGTGTGTGTGTGTAAGGAGGAGGAGGTGTGTGTGGGTGTGGGTGTGTGAAGGAGGAGGAGGTGTGTGTGGGTGTGTGTGTGTGTGTAAGGAGGAGGAGGTGTGTGTGTGTGTGTAAGGAGGAGGAGGTGTGTGTGTGTGTGTGTGTGTGTGTAAGGAGGAGGAGGTGTGTGTGTGTGTGTAGGAGGAGGAGGAGGTGTGTGTGTGTGTGTGTGTGTGTGAGGAGGGTGTGTGTGTGTGTGTGTGTGTGAGGAGGGTGTGTGTGTGTGTGTGTGTGTGAGGAGGGTGTGTGTGTGTGTGTGTGTGTGTGTGTGAGGAGGGGTGTGTGTGTGTGTGAGGAGGGTGTGTGTGTGTGTGTGTGTGGAGGAGGGTGTGTGTGTGTGTGTGAGGAGGAGGTGTGTGTGTGTGTGAGGAGGAGGTGTGTGTGTGTGTGAGGAGGAGGTGTGTGTGTGTGTGAGGAGGAGGAGGTGTGTGTGTGTGAGGAGGAGGTGTGTGTGTGTGTGTGTGAGGAGGAGGTGTGTGTGTGTGTGTGTGTGTGTGTGTGTGTAAGGAGGAGGAGGTGTGTGTGTGTGTGTGTAAGGAGGAGGAGGTGTGTGTGTGTGTGTAAGGAGGAGGAGGTGTGTGTGTGTGTGTGTGTAAGGAGGAGGAGGAGTGTGTGTGTGTGTGTAAGGAGGAGGAGGTGTGTGTGTGTGTGTGTGTGTGTGTGTGTGTGTGTGTGTGTGTGTGTGTGTGTATATAAGGAGGAGGAGGTGAGTGGGTGTGTGGGTGTGTGTGTGTGTATAAGGAGGAGGAGGTGAGTGGGTGTGTGGGTGTGTGTGTGTGTAAGGAGGAGGAGGTGGGTGGGTGTGTGTGTGTGTGTGTGTGTGTGTGTGTGTGTGTGTGTGTGTGTGTGTGTGTGTGTGTGTGTGTGTGTAAGGAGGAGGAGGTGGGTGTAGAATGGTGTGAATTACACGGTGTAAAAGGGATTTTTTTCCTCCACTCATCTAAGGAGCTTCATCATTTCCTCAGGGTTATAAAGCGAGTCCAGCTGACTGACCTCACAGCTGTTACACATAAAATAACCTGAACGACCGAAAAGCTTCATAAACCCTGAGAATCCTCATCTCTCTTCTCCATCATCTCTCCTGGGGGTGGGGGTGGGGGGGTTCTATCAGCTTTGTTCTATCTATAGACTTTTTTGAACCTCCAGTTTCATTCATTCACCTTAATGACTCTCCTGATAAATGAGTGGCGTTTTTAAAGTGCCCTCCACCCTCATGCAGTGTCCCGCGCCGAGCTGTAGCTTTTATTCACACGGTTTTGTGAGGAATCTGCGGCTCTATCGCTCAGAGGCGATCGATCTGGAGCAGCGGTGCCTCATTACACTCTCACTCGGAGGACGGCCATTTCAACCAGGCTTCCCTTCACATTCGCGACAATTACCATGCAGTGTGTGTGTGTGTGTGTGTGTGTGTGTGTGTGGTCCCCCCCCCACCCCCCCGCAGTGTCCTTGGCTGGTTTACGATCCCATTCTTAGCATCTCAGTGGGTTTGGTAAGTGGGGCGGAGCTTAAAACCTCCTTTGTAGTCAATTGTGTTAAATGAGGCGGAGCTTAAAGCCTTCGAAATGTATTGTTCATTCTGTCAAGTGGGTTGCACTTAAAGCTTTCAGAATTTATCGTGTCAAAAGGCTTAAAGCCTTTAAAACTAATTGTGGGTGGAGCTTAAAGCCTTCTTCAGAGTCACTTGGGCTAACCGGGGTGGGGCTTAAAACCTTCTTACTTGTGCCAAATTCTAAGTTAGGTAGAGCTTTTAGCAGGCAAAATAATTTGTGCTAAGTGGGTGGATCTTAAAACCTCCTTTGTAGTCAATTGTGTTAAATGAGGCGGAGCTTAAAGCCTTCGAAATGTATTGTTCATGCTGTCAAGTGGGTTGCACTTAAAGCTTTCAGAATTTATCGTGTCAAAAGGCTTAAAGCCTTTAAAACTAATTGTGGGTGGAGCTTAAAGCCTTCTTCAGAGTCACTTGGGCTAACCGGGGTGGGGCTTAAAACCTTCTTACTTGTGCCAAATTCTAAGTTAGGTAGAGCTTTTAGCAGGCAAAATAATTTGTGCTAAGTGGGTGGAGCTTAAAGCCTCATTCATAGTTAATTGTGTAAAGTGGGTGGAGCCTAAAGCCTACTTTTAAAATCAATTGTTAGTGGGTGGAGCTTAAAGCTTCATGCATAGTTAATTATGTAAAGTGGGTGGCACCTAAAGCCTATGTTTAAAGCTACTTGTGTTAAGTGGGTGGGGTTTAAAGCCTCATTCCTAGTTAATTGTGTTAAGTGGGTGGAGCCTACAGCCTTCTCCAAAGTTAATTGTGTTAAGTGAAATATTAAATGCAACTGGACAAAAAAGCTTTTACTTTTGGCTTATTTTAATAATTGAAAATTTTTTAAAATCTGTCCCTCTAGTCCGATATCAGTCTGAAAGCGGCGCTCGGCTTCAGATCCGTTCATCTCTAATTAGAACTAAACAGACTGGGAGGTAAATATATTTCTAAACACGTATATAAACCGTCAGCTATAAAACTAATCAACATTCAATATCAGACTGTATGAAGAGTCGGGGGGGGGAGGGAAGACTTTTTCTATTATTAGTCGACGAGCAGTGCGACCGAGATAGCAATCAGCGACTTGGGTTTGTGTTTGAGTGCGATCTCACACTTTCAAAGCCAACACCAACATTTCATTATGCTGAACCCTCCTGTGAAATGCAAATAGGAGCCAAATAATGGCGAGGATCCTTAAAATAAAATCTCAGCGCTCCGAACCGAGCTCGGGGGGTGGTGGTGGTGGGG
>CM042549.1:1677500-1702500 GCA_023630585.1 Cranoglanis bouderius
CACAAACCATCAGCTAACCGTTAAAACCGTTACCATTATTGATCCTTAATGGTATCCACTAGACATAACATGCCAGCGAATAGAAGGCAACAAATTGGCAGTAAAGACCCACAGGGACCATTAGAGTTTCCATTAAAACCAATACAGTTCCCATTATAACCATTAAAACCAATACAGTTCCCAGTTTTTCCTCCATGTGTTCCTTTCCGTACAGACTGAGATGGGGGGGCGGAGTGAAAAGGCGATAAGACATTCCTGCCGATGCCTTTTTTTTATTGCATTTTTATTATTTTTTTTATCGTGTTCTACATATTTTCAAGGTTATTCCTACTATAAGAAGTAAGAAATAAAATAATCTCCCGTAAGAAACAAAATAATGGACTATTTCACAGTCATTGAAAATCACTGAGTGTAAAGAGGGCACTTATTTCTGAGAGATGTGTCTCTGGAGTGCTGGCTTCATTAGTGCACACTGTATTGTATATATCTAGGTCCCTAATGTGTAAATCTTTTGTTTTTCATCATCCATTGAATCCTTTTTATGTGCAGAAGTCTTTAATATTCATCTTTTTTCTCTTCTGTCTTATGCTTCACCTTTCTGCCGTGTTTCTGAGGCTGTTCTGTCTGCCCCGTTATCTTGCTCTGAGCCCTAAACCCCACGGGAACGTGCAGACGTTCTCTCCCACGGTGTGAGTCAGACGGCTCGACCCGTCTGGGCCCGTGCAGGTCAGAGCAAAGGCCCGGATCTTTTGTGGAAAGTGGAAATCAGGTCTCGGGGTAGTTTTTTTTTTTTTTTTTTTTTTTTTGCACTTTGAGGCTCACTTCCTGTTCTAGTCTTAACAGATGAGCTCAGGAGTCACGCGACGGTGAGCAGACGTCCTCTTTTTCCCGGACATGACCTCTTTTCCATGCCTGAAATATCAGTCCGGCTGGGATTCATTCGACTCCCAGAATGCTCCAGGATTTTGGTTTGGGAACAAACAGGTGATGTTTTGAAGTTGCATACGGCATCTCATGGTACGGAGTATTTTATCATTCTGTCAGTTATTCTTTTATCATCTCAGTGTAGTTAGAACACCAGTAAACAGGCTAACCCACAAAGCAGCGTTTTAGTAATCGGGTCAGTCTATAAACTAGTAGTATATTAAACAGGATAAAAGAGACACTAGCATTATAGTAAATAAGCTCGAAATGAGTCAAACCACAAACTAGCATCATACTGAGCAGGCTAATCAATAAATTAGCAATAAAGCGGGCTAAAACACCAATTAGCATTATACTAAACATACTAATTAATGAACTAAGGTTACAGTAAACAGCCATATTAAAACACAAAGTAGCATGTCTATGAACTAGCGTTATAGTACACGTATCTCCTTACAAAAAGCAATGAAAGTGTGTGTGTGTGTGTGTGTGTGTATAGGGATCTCATTTACTAGAAAAGAAAGCAATCTACATTTTTCCTGCGTATCAGGAGACAAGATGATTAAAACTCCTCACAATCGGAGGAACGTTTCTATTTTAGAATCCCAATTTTTTTTTTTTCTTCTTCCCTCCAACAGAAGTTTGTTTCCCACAAAGTGCTCTTGGTTCACCCCCATATGTCTGCATCAACCGCTTTCGATTCAGCAGCTATGTATTTTCTTCAGCAGCTGCCTTGTGTCGATCGGTGAAGTGAGGATGTTGAGTTTGCGGGTGATTTAGCTAATGAGCATGACTTCGCGCTTCTCGTCCAGCTGAGTGGGCAGGCGAGTCAGCACGGCTCGTGTTCAGACAGGGCTGCGATTAAACCCCTAATTTTCATTACGTAAGAGCCACCTCCGCTGACTCGGTCTGGAACTTGGTTTAAGTGGGAAGGCCGGGTGGAGGAGTTTGAGAAGCTTCCAGGAGATCAGTGTCCACCGATAATAAATTTAAATAAGGAAACGGAGCTTGTTATGAAACAAATGACACCGAATTAACAATTGTTTGGTTCCTCTGAGATGTTCGCTGGCTTCTACGGAGCCGAGGAGGTTTTTTTTGTGTGTGAAAGTCTGTATGCATTTATTTATTTATTTATTTATTTGAAGCTAGCAGCCGTAATCGTCTCAGCCGTACTGATGAATGGTGGTAGAGGTGGATAACCTCTAGTCGAGTAATATGCTGCAGGAAACATCCAGGAAAATGGATGAGGGGAGGGTTACACACAGATACACACAGGGCTGGAGGAGAGATGAGAGAAATAAAAGACCTGTGATGATCTGACCTGTTTCTCTCTTCAAGCATATGATCGATGTCAGTGAGACCCTCATATCAGCACCCGGAAACAGTACAGTCCCCTCTGAAACTATTGGAACAGCAAGGCCAATTCATTGTTTTGGCTATACGCTGTAGACATTTGGGTCAAAAGATCAAAAGAGGAATATGAGACAGTAGATCAGAATTTCAGCTTTCATTTCCTGATATTTATATCTAGATGTACCCATTTTTCAATTGATCAAAAAGTATTGGAACTGACATGTATTGTGTTACTGAGGTGTGTTCTATTAGGTTGATTGCTTAAACAATTAATAGGGCTGAATGTCTATGCTTGGTTTGAGCCCTGGGTTTCACCCATGAAGACTGCATTTGTTGTTAAAAAGGATAAACCAACATGAGCGCTGGGCATAGCCAGTACAACAATTTGGAATGTCCTGAAAAAGGAAAACAAAAGTGGTGTACTAAAAACCAGACATGGAGCAGTTCGGCCAAGGAAAACAACAGAAGTATTGTGAGAGCTGTGAAGAAAAACCCAAAACAACAGTCAGTGACATCACCAACAACTTTCACAGGGCAGGGGTGACAGGTATCACAATCCACTGTTCAAACAAGACTCTGAGAGCAGAAATATAGAGGCCATACTACAAGATGCAAACCACTCATCAGCAGGAAGAATCAGAAAGCCAGATTGGAATTCGCAAAGAAATACAGAGATGAGCCACAAACGTTCTGGAACCAAGATGAACCTCTACCAAAGTGATAGAAAGGCCAAAGTGTGGAGAAAGAAAGGATCTGCTTGTGATCCAAAACATAGAAGCTCATCAGTCAAGCATGGTGGAGGTAGTGTCATGGCTTGGGCTTTGCATGGCTGCTTCTGGAACAGGCTCACTAATCTTTATTTTAGTTTACGGAAACAGTCTGTCTGCCAAATTACAGAGAAATATACCCAATCTAATTGGGAGGAACTTCATCATGCAGAAAGACAATGATTCAAAACACACTGCCCAACTCAAGAAAGGACTTTATCAGAGGGAAAAGTGGAAGGTTTTAAACTGGCCAAGTCAATCATTTACATTTATGGCATTTAGCAGACACCCTTATCCAGAGCGACTTACATTTATTTCATTTATACATCTGAGCAATTGAGGGTTAAGGGCCTTGCTCAAGGGCCCAACAGTGGCAGCTTGGTGGTGCTGGGATTTGAACTCACGACCTTCCGATCAGTAGTCCAATGCCTTAAACACTGAGCTACCACTGCCCAGAAGGTAGCAATCCCCCTGAAACAAACAACAACTGAAAGAGGCTGCAGTAAAAACCTGGAAAAGCAACACAAATGAAGAATGCAACAGCTTGGTGATGTCAGTGGGTGACCAGCTTGATGCAAGGGATATGCAAAAAAAAATTGTTTATTTGCATATTTTATGTGTTCCTGTACTTTTGATCACCTAAATATTGGGTGGTCTGCCACCAAAGGTGCCATGTTCTAAGTTGTTTAACACCTCTAGATGTAAATATGAGGAAATGAAAGCTGAAATTGTGATCTATCGTCTCATATTCATCTTTTGATCTCAAACTAGGTCTTCAATGTATAGCAAAACAGCAGAATTGGCCTTGCTGTTCCAATACTTTTGGATGGGACTGTGTTTCAACAGTTTGCACTTTCTCCTGTTATCCTCTCGTCCCTCCTGAACCGTTGCCAAACATCGATGGCTTTGCTTAATGTGTTTTATGTGCAGTCGTGTTCACCAGGCATTTCTACTTTAAAGTATACGCCCACAGTGAGTGCACACATAGTGAAGAGCACTGGTAGAACCCTGTTGTTACAGAAATCCTAGTCTAGAACTTTCTGGATGTGTCCTAATGGAGAAATGTGGCAAGATGGCAAGGGCTATTATTTATGTCTATAAAAAACACTATGTCAGTGTGTTACACCACAACCTCTCGCTTCATGTGTTTCCTCAGGAACTTTCACTTAATTTAAAAACACTAGTGCACATTTAAAGCTTTACTTAGTCCATGATAATGCAGTATTACAAATGTCCATCATTGTTAGGGGAATTGACATTCTTGTTTTGTGTTTGTCGTTTTGCACTTTGGTTATGGTTTATTGTTGACTTGCACCCACTGAAGTTTCACAAAAAAAATCTCGTTTCCTGTGCAATTTTGTTGACAGCCACAAGCAACCTATTAAACTCCAGCAACACTTTGTTTTAAAATAGAAACAGTTAATATCCCATGTGTTCATAGAGAAGCTTTCTCTCTGAACAGCTGGCTCGCTAATTTTGTAGCAAGAACACACATAATTATACATGACAGCAGTGTTTAACTCTGTAAAGCTGCAACATATTGTGCCGTAACTGCAGTAAAACTAATGGGGAAAGGTGTGGCGTCACAACATAGAGCAGTGCTGATCGGGACTCACTGGCTGCTGGGAGTTTTGGATGCTGGATGGATCTATAGATGGATGGATTTATGGACAGATGGATGGATGGTTAGGTAGGTGGATGGATTTATGAATGAATAGCTAGGTAGGTGCATGGATTTATGGATGGATGGATCTTGGAAGGGTGAATGGATTTATGGATGGATGGATGGACGGTTAGGGAGGTGAATTTACGGATGGGTGGATAGATTGTTGAGTAGGGAGGTGAATTTTTGGGTGGATGGATGTAGGGGTAGGCACGGGATGCATTTATGGATGGATGGTTGGGTTGTTGAATGGATTTTGGATGGACAGACTTATGGATGCATAGATTTATGGATGGGTGGTTTGGTAAGTGGATAGATTTATGAATGGATGGGTGGATTTGTTGTTAGGTGGTTGGGTAAGTGGATAGATTTATGGGTGGATGGGTAGTTGGGTAAGTGGATGGATTTGTGGATGGGTAGTTGGGTAAGTGGATGGATTTGTGGATGGGTAGTTGGGTAAGTGGATGGATATGTGGATGGGTAGTTGGGTAAGTGGATGGATTTGTGGATGCGTAGTTGGGTAAGTGGATGGATTTGTGGATGCGTAGTTGGGTAAGTGGATGGATTTGTGGATGGGTAGTTGGGTAAGTGGATGGATTTGTGGATGCGTAGTTGGGTAAGTGGATGGATTTGTGGATGCGTAGTTGGGTAAGTGGATGGATTTGTGGATGGGTAGTTGGGTAAGTGGATGGATTTGTGGATGGGTAGTTGGGTAAGTGGATGGATTTGTGGATGGGTAGTTGGGTAAGTGGATGGATTTGTGGATGGGTAGTTGGGTAAGTGGATGGATATGTGGATGGGTAGTTGGGTAAGTGGATGGATATGTGGATGGGTAGTTGGGTAAGTGGACGGATTTGTGGATGGGTAGTTGGGTAAGTGGACGGATTTGTGGACGGGTAAGTGGACGGATTTGTGGACGGGTAAGTGGACGGATTTGTGGACGGGTAAGTGGACGGATTTGTGGACGGATAAGTGGACGGGTAGTTGGGTAAGTGGATGGATTTGTGGATGGGTAGTTGGGTAAGTGGACGGGTAAGTGGACGGATTTGTGGACGGATAAGTGGACGGGTAAGTGGACGGATTTGTGGACGGGTAGTTGGGTAAGTGGACGGATTTGTGGACGGGTAGTTGGGTAAGTGGACGGATTTGTGGACGGGTAGTTGGGTAAGTGGACGGATTTGTGGACGGGTAGTTGGGTAAGTGGACGGATTTGTGGACGGGTAGTTGGGTAAGTGGACGGATTTGTGGACGGATTTGTGGACGGGTAGTTGGGTAAGTGGACGGATATGTGGATGGGTAGTTGGGTAAGTGGATGGGTAGTTGGGTAAGTGGACGGATATGTGGATGGGTAGTTGGGTAAGTGGACGGATATGTGGATGGGTAGTTGGGTAAGTGGACGGATATGTGGACGGGTAGTTGGGTAAGTGGACGGATATGTGGACGGGTAGTTGGGTAAGTGGACGGATATGTGGACGGGTAGTTGGGTAAGTGGACGGATTTGTGGACGGATTTGTGGATGGGTAGTTGGGTAAGTGGATGGATTTGTGGACGGATTTGTGGATGGGTAAGTGGACGGATTTGTGGATGGGTAGTTGGGTAAGTGGACGGATATGTGGATGGGTAGTTGGGTAAGTGGACGGATTTGTGGACGGGTAAGTGGACGGGTAAGTGGACGGATTTGTGGACGGGTAAGTGGACGGGTAAGTGGACGGATTTGTGGATGGGTAGTTGGGTAAGTGGATGGATTTGTGGACGGATTTGTGGATGGGTAAGTGGACGGGTAAGTGGACGGATTTGTGGATGGGTAGTTGGGTAAGTGGACGGATATGTGGATGGGTAGTTGGGTAAGTGGACGGATATGTGGATGGGTAGTTGGGTAAGTGGACGGATATGTGGATGGGTAGTTGGGTAAGTGGACGGATATGTGGACGGATATGTGGACGGGTAAGTGGACGGGTAAGTGGACGGATTTGTGGACGGGTAGTTGGGTAAGTGGACGGGTAAGTGGACGGATATGTGGACGGGTAGTTGGGTAAGTGGACGGATTTGTGGACGGGTAGTTGGGTAAGTGGACGGATTTGTGGACGGGTAGTTGGGTAAGTGGACGGATTTGTGGACGGGTAGTTGGGTAAGTGGACGGATTTGTGGACGGGTAGTTGGGTAAGTGGACGGATTTGTGGACGGGTAGTTGGGTAAGTGGATGGGTAGTTGGGTAAGTGGATGGGTAGTTGGGTAAGTGGATGGGTAGTTGGGTAAGTGGATGGATTTGTGGATGGGTAGTTGGGTAAGTGGATGGGTAGTTGGGTAAGTGGATGGATTTGTGGACGGATTTGTGGATGGGTAGTTGGGTAAGTGGATGGGTAGTTGGGTAAGTGGATGGGTAGTTGGGTAAGTGGATGGGTAGTTGGGTAAGTGGATGGATTTGTGGACGGATTTGTGGATGGGTAGTTGGGTAAGTGGATGGGTAGTTGGGTAAGTGGATGGGTAGTTGGGTAAGTGGATGGGTAGTTGGGTAAGTGGATGGATTTGTGGATGGGTAGTTGGGTAAGTGGATGGGTAGTTGGGTAAGTGGATGGATTTGTGGATGGGTAGTTGGGTAGTTGGGTAAGTGGATGGGCAGTTGGGTAAGTGGATGGGCAGTTGGGTAAGTGGATGGGCAGTTGGGTAAGTGGATGGGTAGTTGGGTAAGTGGATGGGTAGTTGGGTAAGTGGATGGATTTGTGGATGGGTAGTTGGGTAGTTGGGTAAGTGGATGCATTTGTGGATGGGCAGTTGGGTAAGTGGATGGGTAGTTGGGTAAGTAATTGGATTTGTGGATGGGTAGTTGGGTAAGTGGATGGGTAGTTGGGTAGGTAAGTGGATTTGTGGATGGGTAGTTGGGTAAGTGGATGGGTAGTTGGGTAGGTAAGTGGATTTGTGGATGGGTAGTTGGGTAAGTGGATGGGTAGTTGGGTAGGTAAGTGGATTTGTGGATGGGTAGTTGGGTAAGTGGATGGGTAGTTGGGTAAGTGGATGGGTAGTTGGGTAAGTGGATGGGTAGTTGGGTTTGTGGACGGGTAAGTGGACGGATTTGTGGATGGGTGGATGGATTTATGAATGGGTAGATAGAAGGATAGCTGGATTAGTAGTTGGATTGTTAGGTGGGTGGATAGTCAAGTAGGTGGATGGATAGATGATTGGTAGATAATGGATGTGAAACACAGTGACTACACTATAAACCTGTCCTAAACCTCTCATATCCTAATGGAAATACAGGGTTACACTAAATATAACCAAAAATAATTATTTATTATTATTAAAATTCTAATAAAGTTAATGAGGTATTCCCTTTTATCTTCTATGAATTTAGTGAGTTCAGATCAAGAATTATACTATAACTTATCTAATCAGTGTCCAAACTGTATTGATGAAGTAATAATAATAAGCAAAGCAAGATATGATATGCCAAATTTTATGTAAGTAAGAAGAAGAAAGGAAGAAGAATAACCATGGGAGCAGTGTATTTGTCCATAACCTCACCCACATTCCTCTCTGTTTCTCTGTGTCCTCTTGCTGATGTTAATTAGGGCAGTGTGTGTGTGTGTGTGTGTGTGTGTCTCCCCTGGTCTGTTATCGATTACAGATGCACAAACCCTTGCCTGCAGGCTTACATCCTCCCTACTGAGTGTACTACTTTCCTTTTCCACCTATCACACAGCAGCACAGAGAACACACGGCACACACACTGTGAGCTGTCTGTGATTTCACTGCTGTTTTACTCGACTACCCACTGAGAGAGAGACGGAGAGAGAAACAGAGAGGAAGACAGATGGGTCTGAAGGTTGTGTAGATTATTGTATGTGCTGTAAGGACTTGAACACTCCATTCAATTCCAGAAGAGGAGATTCGAAGTTGAGATGAGCAAGAGAAAGATGGCACGAGAGGGACATTGATACAAGAGGAAAGGACAAGTTTATTATTTTTATTAGAGGAGAAAGGGAAGAAGGACCAGACTGTCAATTTTATGTCCAAAGTGTATTTAATGTTGAGCACAGTCCTACAGTGAGGTCTAATTTTATCATCTGATAAGAGAGTTAAATAAAAGGTACACCAAAATTTAACATGCAGACATTTTAAACATATGTAAAGGAGATTTACTAATACACAAAACATTACAATGCACAGGAAGAGGTTGGGCAGTGGATGAAGTGATGGATGGAGACTAGGTGGCTGGATGGTTGAACAGTTGGGTGAATGAATGGGCTGTAAATGGTTGGATGGTTAAGTACGTGGATAGATTTATGGCTGGGTGGATGGATGTTTGGGTTGGTGGATTTATTGTTGGATGAGTGGATGGATGTTTGGAAAGGTGGATAGATTTATGGATGGTTGTTCAGGCAGATGGTTGATTGGGATGGTGGGTAGATTAGGGTTGTTGGTGGATGGATGGTTGCGTTCTGGATAGTGGGTGGATAGATGATGGATGTCTATGTTGTTTATGTACTGGAGGTGTGGGCAGATACATGGATGGATGGATGGATGGGTGGATGGATAAATAGATTGCTGCATGCCTCGATGGTTGGATAAACAGATGAATGGTTGGATGGAGCATTGGACGAATAGATTGTTGGATGGTTGGCTGAATGGATGAATAAATGGTTGGTTAGATAAATAGATGGATGGATGAATAGATGGCTGGATGGATGGCTGAATAGATTGACGGTTGGGTGAATAGATAGTTGGACAGTTGTCTGAATGGATTAGTAGATGTATGGTTAGATAGATGGATGAATGGATGAATAGATGGATGGTTGGATGAATAGATAGTTGAACATTTGGCTGAATGGATGAATAGATGGATGGGTGGATGAATATATAAAATTTCCGTAGCATTAATCAGGTAGCCCAATTTTTTCTGCAGACTAGTGAAGTTTTCAGCTCCTGCTTCTTAAAACAACTTTTGTAGTGACTATTTTCAAGCTTGAACTGTTCAC
This sequence comes from Cranoglanis bouderius, assembly GCA_023630585.1. NCBI lineage: Eukaryota > Metazoa > Chordata > Actinopteri > Siluriformes > Cranoglanididae > Cranoglanis > Cranoglanis bouderius. The sequence continues at coordinate 1,687,181 of CM042549.1, forward strand.
CTCTTTCCGTTTTCAGTTCCCAGAAGAATGGAGTCATGCTCAGATTGTCACAGTTCGATGAAATGGTCTCATGATTGACTGTAAATGTCAGACAGGAAGCGACTGTAGCTTAGAGTCAGTGTGGAGTAAAAGCTCAGACTGAATCCATCATCTCACATCCACCATACAGGACTGGAACGTGTGAAGAGATGGAGTAGGGGAAATCATGTTAGCGTCGTGGAGATTTTAGCGTCAGTTCACCATCTAATCACTGATTTAGGTGAAGTCATTAAAATTACTGTATGCATGCTGTCATTTTATCTCAGTTTAGTGAACTGTGTAACTGCAGGCAACCAAAAATTTACAAAAAAACCATGTATTTTCATAAATAACATTAATGTCAACAGTAATAATCAGGTAGATGTAAAAAGCTTAATTGTATATTAATAAATTCCAGATGAAGGAGATAAAGATATTCCTCACGCTGGAACTTAATGAAGTGTTTCAATCAGTTTTGCTTATTTGTCCCTGTACATTTCCTAACCCTTTAATTCAACCAGAATAATTGACATAAATAATTTATTTGTCTTTCTTTTCTTTCTTTACTCGTCCGTGTCAGAACCCTCTGCAACTGATGACGTGTTCCCTCATCCTAATCATCGTTTATAGTCTCACTGGTGACAAACCACCATTTTGGGTGTGACATACTGACTGATTCCTGTTCTTCTTTAGAAAAAAATGAATAAAATAAAATAAACAAGAAAAAAACCAAGCACGAGCAGCTGATTACACACAGACTGATTTTACACGAGATGTTAAACAGAAGCAGATTATTGGATAAAAAGAGATTAAATTCATTCTGTTTGATGAAAAGCAAAATGTTAAATCAGTGTTTATCTCATCATTAGGAGTGTAAACACTGTTTCAGTGAAGGAGGCGTGGCCTCTGTGTCTCAGTCCCAGTGAAGGAGGCGTGGCCTCTGGGTCTCAGTCCCAGTGAAGGAGGCGTGGCCTCTGGGTCTCAGTCCCAGTGAAGGAGGCGTGGCCTCTGGGTCTCAGTCCCAGTGAAGGAGGCGTGGCCTCTGGGTCTCAGTCCCAGTGAAGGAGGCGTGGCCTCTGGGTCTCAGTCCCAGTGAAGGAGGCGTGGCCTCTGGGTCTCAGTCCCAGAGAAGGAGGCGTGGCCTCTGGGTCTCAGTCCCAGAGAAGGAGGCGTGGCCTCTGTCAGTCTTAATGAAGTAGGCATGGCCTCTGGGTCTCAATACCAGTGAAGGAGGTTTGGCCTCTGGGTCTCAATACCAGTGAAGGAGGTTTGGCCTCTGTCAGAGTTAATGAAGTAGGCGTGGCCTCTGGGTCTCAGTACCAGTGAAGTAGGCGTGGCCTCTGCGCCTCAGTACTGTGGAAGGAGAATCACATTCTATCACACTGAATTAGCTACAAACTGAATAGAATTTTAAATCTTTTATGCATGGACTCTTTCACATCAAGATATTTTACACACACACACACACACACACACACACACACACACACACACACACACACACTTGTCATGTTTCAGGTAAAAATAAATTTCCTCTCAGGTTTTTTTTATCCCGTGCGCGTCTCCTCAGCGGCGTGTCCTGTATTTATTTGTTTGTGTCGCATGGCAGCTTTACTCAGTTGTGTTTATTTTTCCATTACAGCCGAACGGCGGCCAAAAAGCTGTGACGGCTTCTTTCCTGAGGGGAACGCCAGCAATCTCCCTGCCAGCGAGTGTGTCGGAGTGATATAGCTCCATGTTCTTTTACGACTGCGGCTTGATGGAGAGAAGAAAAAAAAAAAAAAAAACTATCAACACAGGAATGCACAAGGGTGACGAGGCGGTGTGGTGCGGGGCGAGGCGGGGCGGGGTAGTGCGGGGTGTCGGAGGGATGTTCAGAGGGAAACACAGTGATATATGTGTTATCCGCTAAGCCAGGATTAGTGTAGGGTGTGTGTGTGTGTGTGTGTGTGTGTGTGTGTGTGTGTGTGTGTGTGTGTGTGTGTGTGTGTGTGTGTGTGTGTGTGTGAGAGAGAGACTCTGCTCGCTGGCTGATGAGTGACGGTTCGTTGTGAGTTTTGTCTTGGGAAGGATGGAAATGTCATTTTTGTGCTTGTTGTTTGTGTAGCTTCGCTGGAGAATCACACTTTTTAACTCCGGACTCATTCGGGAGTCGTTCAGCCCGAAGCCAGCGGTGACACAAAAGCAGCACAGAAACTGATGAGGTTTTATTCGGTATTTGTTCCAGTGTGTTGATTCAGTGTGTTAGTGGTTTAAAGACTTCCTGTATCAAACAACGGATTCATCCTCCAGGACCTCAGGCTCCTCACTCTGCCTGGGTTTGTTTACCCCGAACAACTATTTCTACTCATTGACATGGTTGCTGTATGATGAGCGCTGATTTAATAACATAACAGGTACTGACATAATAAGATAACACAACACGCCCGTCAGCCAATCAGAAACGAGCGGCTGTGTGGCTGTGGAATAAACTGCCACGTTCGACACTCGGTGTGCTTCTGTGACTCTTTAAAAATACAGCGTGTCCTTCACAAGTTCCATGAAAGATTGAAAAAGCTGGTGAACAAACGGACGCTCTGAGATGAAAGTTTCAAAACGTGTGTGTGTGTGTGTGTGTGAGAGAGAGAGAGAGAGAGAGAGAGAGAGAGAGAGAGAGAGAGAGAGAGAGAGAGAGAGATGGAATATTACTAGTCCCTTCTTCCCTTCTGTCAGAATGAGGCAAGAGAAAATAATAAAGTGCCCTAGTTTTTGGGGAATGACACGTGTGTATGAGAGAGAGAGGGAGAGAGAGAGAGAGAGAGGGAGAGAGAGAGAGAGAGAAATAATTGAAAGCCTTTGTATTTGTTGCTTTTGTTAGTGATGATGAGGAATAACTGCATGTTTGCTCTTAATTGCTTTAGCAAAGTAAACACACACAGTTCTGTATTCCTTCAGGTAGTGTGTGTGTGTGTGTGTGTGTGCGTGCATGTGTGCAGGATGGGATTTGCATAACGTGTGTGTGTGTGTGTGTGTGTGCATGCATGAGGTTGTGCAGGTGTGTTGCTGTGTGATCTCAACTTGTGATGTCACTACACAGGGCTAATTTGCATATTTATACATATTCATGCCCCACTGCATTCTTTATAAGGAAGTCATTTATAAGTAATTTATTGTTATAACTATTCTTCTCTCTCTCTCTCTCTCTGTGTGTGTGTGTGTGTGTGTGTGTGTGTGTGTGTGTGTGTGTGTGTGTGTGTGTGTGTGTGTGTGTGTGTGTGTGTGTGTAGGAAACATCAACAACTGCACGCTGAATTATTATTTCTTCCTCCTGGCCGGTATTCAGGGCGTCACACTCCTCCTCTTCCTCATCGTCTCGGTCAAATACGATAAGCAGAGACCCAGAATGAACCACAGGTCTTCATTTAACTCCTGACCCACACACACACACACACACACACACACACACACACACACAAACAAACACACATTGCAGATTTCCCAGCATGCCTCAGCAGGAGCCTGTGCCACACTACCCGCCTGCAGTTATTTATATATTTAACGTTTCTCTCTTCAGTCGGGTCGTAAGGAGAATCACGTCTCACTGACTCGAGGTCAGATTTAAAATTTAATTTTTTTTTTCTTTTAAATTTCGGTGTTGGATCTCAGATCAGCGGCTTCCTCCTCCTCGTGTTTCTGTCTCTGGATTTCATTTCTCCCGCAGAGCTGATGGGGTTTAATATTCTACCCATCCCTGCGACTCATCCCTGCGACTCCGAGCCTACGGAGCATCAGTGAAATCTTCATGTGATCTTAATGAGAGAGAGAGAGAGAGAGAGAGAGAGTTAGTTCATGTGCTTTAGCAGCTTCTTTTACAAATCACGATTAACCGAAGGACGTTTTTAAGATCACGGTGTCCTCGTCACTCCGAATGCAGCCGATCAAACGATTTCACCTCGAGTTCTCTGTAAATATCCCAAAAACCGACATCTTCCTGCTTCAGACGTTACGTATTCTCATACTCTCGATTTTAAGCTTGTATTTATACTTCTAAATTCTAAACAAAAATCTGCATCTCTCTTTAAAGATGTGAAAACGTTTTTTAAACGTGTCCTTGGTCAGTTGTGTATGACTCATCTAATCGTTTCTGTACATTTTTTATATTTGTTCCACTGCGTCACTGTAGAATTGTGGCCAGGACGAAAGTAATAATAGGCGTCACGTCAGGACGTTCGCGGACGGAGCACAAACTCGGCATTTCTCCTCAATCACAGGACTTGAATTTAATTCTCTTTCTTCCTCCACGTTCGGTGATGATGATGATGATGATGATGATGCAGAAGGTAAGCGCTCCTTCACAACTGACCGCAGGCTGACGCCGAGATCTGACTCCGTCTTTGTTTTTCACAAGCCTGTGGAAGAGAAACGTGTTTGGACTTCTTCACGTTTTCCTTGAGCTTCAGGAGGAGGAGCCTCGCGTTCGTGAAACCAGACTGAACACAGAATTACAAAACGTAGAGAAAAGGGAAAAAAAAAAAAAAAAAAACATTTGTCCAAGATGGCCGCCCCGTAACAGGATGGCCGCCTTTTAGCCACAAGAAGGAAACTTCAGACATTAAACACGCCTTGTTCTGATTGGTCGCGTCTGGTGTAAATCTGGATATTGTGTATGCTTTGATTTTTTTTTTTTTTTTTTTTGCTATAAATGGTGTGTAACACACATTTGGTGTAAATTGAAGTGAAGTTTCAGTAAACCTTCTAAGGCTGCTTTCACAGTTCCCCTCGCCCATTTACATTTAATCCTTTAGAGTTCGGAGTGACCGCCTTTTCGACCTCCTGACCAATCAGGTCGCAGCTCTGAGAACAAGACGAGGAAAACAAACATGGAGGACAAAATGAATGATATTCCGGTGTAGAACCGACGTGTGACGTTCACTACTGATTCACGTGGTGTGACGTGACGCGTCACTTTAACCGTATACTGTCGAGTCACACGGGCAGCTCCAATTCTCTCCAAAGCTACAACAAAGATAAACAACCTCCTCCTCACCAGAGTTCCACCAATCTGAGATGACGAGCACCAGGCTAGTTAGTTAGCTGATACTAACCAGGACTCTGTTGGGGGAAGATAAGTGTGAAAGCAGCCTAAGCTTTGTGTTTGATGACTGGTTGCACTGTTGTGTCCCGTCAGTACTGCGCTAGATCAGCGTTTAAGCGTCGTACCCACGAGAACACGCCTGATCCGGCTCATTAGCTCCTCGGCGAGGCGTTTACGTGTTCAGGGTGGCGTGTCGTGGTCGTCTTTAGGAATCAGGCTTTATATCTGTTCTCTGATCTGTGTGTTGTTTAAAGTTGTTTAAAACCGGAAGAAGTTTATTCCTACTGAGAAATCCCTGACTGTTGGCACTCTTTGGTCTTTAAGACCCATTTTATTTGTTCCTGTTTATTGCACTCTGATGGTTTTTAATAATGCAGTTCGAATTCATTTTAAGAATTTTGTGCATTTTTACCGATTGTACTTTACTTTATTTCCGCCGTGTGACTGACATCTAGCTTTTCTCATGTCCTCTGATAATGACTGGTACAGAAATAAACGGAATATTTCTAAATCAGCTGATTTCTTGTGTTTCTTCCGCACTAAAGAGACCCGAGACGCAGCTACACGGTACAGTCGCTCCTCGTGTGTTTGTGTGTGTGTGTGTGTGTTTTTGTGTGTGTTTGTGTGTGTTTACGTCGAGGTCGTGCTGAAGTTCAGACCGAAGCCTGTTTTTGCCTCTGATTTGTTTCCTTCATTACATCTCAGGCGAAGATGTGAGTAAATCAGAGCAGAGGAGAAAAGTGGAGAATTGGTTTTATGTAAATGAGTGAAGCAGTTGGAGCAGAAACGGCGTCTCTCTCTGATTAGGCCGGTTTTCTGTCTGATTTCATCGGGAATTAAATCATCTCTGTGTGTATGACGAGGCAGACGGGAGCTACTTCATGAACACGAGCCGTGATTCCTCTCATTTCTCCTGGAACCTGCTCCAATCTGTGACCTGAGCTCGTGTTAATGATGATGATGATGATGATGATGATGATATAATCAGCGTTAATAAACGAATCATCACGGCAGGTGTCTTTCTCATTCGTAACTACACCAGTATAATAATAATAATAATAATAATGTTAAAACATTGTAAACAATATTTAAATAATATATTACATATTAGTGTATATTTATTAGATTAATTATAAATCAAGATGTTCATGATAGACACTTTTAATCAACAACAATAATAATAATAATAAGTTTGTCATGTATTGACAGACAACAAACCCTGCTATTTTAAATAATATAAAACGACTTTAATCACATGGAGAACATTATAATTAAAGAAATTAAAATCCAAAATACTCATTTTTCATCAGACAGGGTTTTTTTTTTGTTGTTGTTGTGTTTCTTTTTCAAATTTAATTGCAAAATGACATCCTAATTAGCATCTGTGCCGATAAAGATGTGCGCTGGTCTCACTCCCATCGAAATCTGATTATAAACAGTGATTGTCGCGCCACCCACACACTCTGGAGATATTTAAATTCCCAGAAACACTCTTGTGTGACAAGGAGAAAGCTGCTAATACACACATCAGTACGGTGAGCCAAGATTAGCAACATGACCACACACACACACACACGCGCACACACACACATTAATGTATTAGAGTCCATGGATAGCAGATCCATTCAGGAGCAGAGACTGTGTGTAAATTAGTATGTGTGAAGGGCAGGTATTAAATTTGCAAACACATTTCTAACAGCAATTTGACAACGAAATAAAACCGTTATATTATTCAAGTTTCTTACAACAGTTTCTGAGAACCGTAACGTAAGAGCGTTTAAAGATCGAGGACCCCTCAGTAAATATCTCTGGTGCCTGGACAAATAAAGTGCTTGGACCTATAAATAAATTAATTTTGTGCTTGGACCCCTAAATAAATAAGGCTTGGGCATCCGACATAAATCATAAATGTAGAGCTCTAGGTAAATAAAATGGCTGCCAGGATTTCCAGACGAATAAATAGTGCTTGGGCTGCTAAATAAGTCAATTTAGTGCTTGGGCCCCTGATGTGTCACTTTTTAACGTCAGCTCTAGTGTAGTTCATTTAAAATCAAATCCGATCCTAGAGACATTTCCTAAACAAGGCTTCAGACGTGTTTCCTAATCACAGACCTCATTACCACACCTCTGCGTGACAGCACTGGAAACATTTCCCCGCAGGATGTCTGTAGGTTCACGAGGCGAGTCGAGGGAACGTGGGGGAAAAGAAAAAAAAAAAAAAAAAAGTGACTGAAACTCTATAAACAGAGAAAACCATTTAGTGTTGTGCAGCGTGCCGAGACGGCCTCGCTCCCTCCACCGCCGCAAAGATGAAATAAAAAGAGGAACATCATGGTGTGTTAATTACAACCCGAGTGCCATCCATCTTCCCCTCGCTTTGTGTGACAGTGAAATTTCTCCGTCCTTCACACTTCGCAGGCTGCGTGTCGTGATTCGCTGCCCTCCGAGCAACACGCACCCTCCCTCCACATCAGCCGCGGAGCTCATAGAGCCGCAATCGAAGTCTCACCACGGAGACGCGGAGACGGAACGAAAGAAAACAGTCATCTATCAGGCTGCTGTGTGTGGGGATGACAGGAAGTGCACTGAGACAGAGAGAGAGAGAGAGAGTTGTGGCAGAGAGAAAGTTGCTGGACAGGAAGTTGGAGACTTTAGAAAGGATTGAGCAGGAGCGACGCGATGGACTCGACACACTCATTCCGTCTTGTTTGCGTTCAAGAGGCGGTAATCGACGGAGGCGTGTCTGTAATCACACCAACAAGCTCGTTCAGACTGAGAGAGAAAAGAAGGAGTGAAAACACACCCAGATGGAAACGGGTCTCTTGAGGATAAACGTCGGAACGGTCAATACGAGCTTCGTTCGGCTTCCGCACTAAAAACCTGAACTCCACAAAGCAATCAGAGCAGGAGTCAGGAAAACCGGGTCGATTAGATTTATTCCAGATATCAGATAACATGAAGCTGGCTCTACATCTAAAAAGAAACTGAGAAGAGGAACGTCATGTTATAATGGCTACATCAGAGAGAACCGAACCTCATTCAACTCAAAACTAAACCCAAAGTCTAACCAAATTAGCGTTATTCATCTGCGCCGTTTGAAAATGTATTTTACGCTTTTCATTCGCTGTGATATCACTCTCAACATTTATTAACGTCTCTGAAACCAAACACGGTGCACAAACCGACGTGAACGACTTCTCTCGTTCCTTTTCATGCGAGGGTGCAAACTTCGTCAAGAAACTTTCTTACAGATTATACATGTTCAATGGTAAATCGATCGGTGTGTCTTTTCCACATCAAAAATGTCTAAAGCTTCTTATTAGATATCAGAAAGAGGTGTAGAAGATTCTGCACTTTAGCACTCGTCCAAAAAAATATGCAAATCAGAAAAAGAAATCCGAACCTAAACACACACATGGCTCCGTTCACCTGGTAAAAAAAAAAATCAGCAATACATGCCTTTCTCTTGCATCCTGGAATCTGATTGGTTCTTGTATGTTATGACACAATAACACTTGCAGGTCATGCTGTTTCATAAGAATACTACTACAAACAAACGACTTTTCTAAGAGCATTCACCGCATTATGAACAGTGTAGTGAGTATACGCACAGATGTGCAGTGATGTCACTTCCTGTTAGCTCCAGCGTCCAGGGTTTCAGACCGCCTCGTGCTGTAGAAAAATTGGCTGCTGCAATGTGTATAATAATCATATTTCACAGCTTTATAAGGTGATATTATAGTTAATAAACTGCTTATGAAGCATCGTTACTAAATTGCAAAGAAGGCAGTACCAGTGAATAATGAGTCCGGCTTTCACTCGTTAATGTGAGTGCTGTCTAATCTCTCCTGACCCTGCTTCGGTTAGAATTAAAGGACAAATGGTCTTCGCTGACTTTCCTCTTCATAATCATAAAGACCATTTCCGAGCTGAAAACTAATACGGACGTCACGTTAATTGGTAGCAAAGAGGAAATATGACGCTCTTCCACTAATGCCCAGGGAAATCCGGCTCAGGTTAATTAGACAAATGCTGGCATTTGTGTACTGAACACTTGCAATAATTCAGCTTGAGAGATTATCAGCAAAATGCCACATTAACATACACCACTGCTTTCATTAATTCATTCAAACAGCTAGACGATGGGAGAGGGGAAAAAAAAAAAAAAACCCCGATGCCTGTAATGTACATATTCTGCAAATGAGCGCCGTAAAATAAACAGCATTTTAGTTTCGTTTGCATTCTCTCGCAACACTGAACACGCACATCGTATCCGAATTGGAAATCAGAACAAGGTGACCTCCTACTGACGGCTAAATCGGAATTTCCCCCCGTCAGAAGAGTTCGGACATAATTCAAGCGCCGTACGTCTGAAACGTGAATAAAAATTCTTCCAGGCAGGTGTCAAAAGTCATGTCTGAATCGATTATTTGCACGCGATGGTCACACAAGTGACGTGTTGTTCACAAATGACTCCATGCTTTAAGCTGGATATTTTAGGTGCGAGTCAGGAGTCGATGCATATGCGCGACGCGCCGTCTTTCCTCCTTACAATGAAAGCAAGACACATGGGTTGTGTTATGCTCTTGAAACTTGAAAATTCTCCCTCCAGCGCTAATCACGTACAGTGCAAGAGGGATTGAAATGCATCCAGGGAATCCTACAGACATCCAAGTTATCTGGCACGGATCAAAGATGGAGAGCCAGTTCTAGTGGGAATGAATAAGATGTGTGCACTGCATCGGGGGATAAATAGACAGGAAATGTTTGTGTGTTTGTTTGTTTTTAATTCCAGTGAAAGTTCAGTGAAACCCAGACACACATGATGCTCTAGGTGGACAGATTAAGACTTGAGTCACATTTTGCTCATGGCTTTGTAATAATTATAATAATTAGATTCTGCCCAGAAACATCGGTCCTTGTCTTCCAGAGTAGAAGCTCCAGGATCTGGAGAACTGGCTCAGTGTGCCTGGTCTGCGTGAAAGGATACAGAAGCATTTTTATGGTTTCCACCACTTCTCATCTCTTTGTAGGCTCCAAATTCATAGTAGCAATTTTTGGCTTGTCCTTGTTTAACTCCGTTCAGCCTCCTGCTGTTTTGCTCTAATGATGCTGGATTTATAATTGATTTAAATTAGCTCTGGATTTTTTTATTTATTTTTTTTTGCCCTTTTTTTTTGCATTATGAAAATTGTTCCGGTCACAAATGATTAAATTAGAGCAGAGATGAATTTTTTTTCGCTATCTGGTCGGGAACAGCTTGAGTCAGATGCTCGCAGCAACGGAAGCGTTTGCATACCAAAGATTTGGGGAATAAAATTGGGTTTAAACAGGGCACAGAGGGGGAAAAATGGAATAATTTAGTGTGCTGAGGTGGAAGATGAGGTGAATACCGTGTTTATATTTTATACACAGAGATATTTTTAACTCCTCAAATGCCAGGTCCGGTTTCTGTCTCGTTGAGAACAACATGAGCTCCGATGGGTCACAAGATCACCGTATACCAGCACCAAGGAATGATACTCAAAAGGACATCCAATCTGTCAAAACAATTCTATGTGCACTTTATTTACAGTGGAACAATATGCATCAATAGTACACTCATTTTTGTGTGTGTGTGTGTGTGTGTGTAGCATCTGCAAGCTTGGCAATGCTGTCATTTCTTTCTTTCTTTTCTTTTTTTTTTAACTAGAAAAGGCGCTAAAATAAATTTGTTTATAAATGAAGAGGATAAGGAACAAAATGAAGGGCAATAAATGAACAATAAATGAAAGTTGGAGTTTTGTGTTCACTGATTTAAAAACTCTTTTGCCATGAGTACCATGACGTCAGGTAGCAAGTCCTTTGGCAGCTGCCGTGTTGATCCGAGAGTACAACGAACGCACAAATGTTACATCCCATGTTTTTTTTCCGTATCTCAGAGAGCTTGTGATGTTTCCGTGACTGAATCCTGGCTCTATGAAGAAGGCATAAGGGTGAGTTCTGCTGTTTAACACATGCTGCCACTTCGCCGACTATGCCACTTCTTTTAAAACACTGTCGTTTAGCCGCTCCATGTAGTTCTGCAGCTCTTTGGACTCTCCCATGTCCACATCCTGACACACCCACTTTATTTCCTCGTTTGGCGCTTCTCCGAGAGTCTCACTGGCTGGAATAGTGGTGAACGTGGTGAATTTTACTCTCTTTCTTTTGGTGGTTGGCGAATCCCCTTTGCCGTCTTTCCCGCCGTTGTTCTCGGCTCCTCGATGCTCCTGCCGCTCGTGACTGTTCTTCTGTAAGGAACCACCGTTGAGCAGAAGGCTTCCTTCCTCCAGCCCACCGATGCTGGAATCCATAATTGTGATTTGCTCGTCTGTTTGTGGCGACAGGCTGACATGACTCTCCAGAAGCTCCGCCTCATTTCCCAGCCACACCCAGTCATGGGCATGGTTCAGACTCTCCTGGCCCTCGATGCTCATCTCCTTATGGCGATATTTCAGAGCGTAGGAAATGCAGTTAATAAGAAAGACCAAGATAGCCAGACAGAAGACACCTAACAAGGCGTACATCCCTATTTCCAGGTCCGAGAGTCCTCGATTGTTCTGAATTAAATCATCATCATAGACACTGTGTCCTCGAGGAAGGTCTACTTGGGCAGGGAAATCTGAGAAATCGATAGGAACGTTGGAAATTTGGCTGCCGTCGTTTGAGAGTTTCTCTCCCCTAGTTCTCTGGATGATTTCCGTTTTGGTTGTGGTGGTGATTCGCCTCATCGCTCCATCGGCGTCCATGCTGGAAACGGAGCTGTAGAAGTAATGGCCCTCCATTCCGGTTCGGTCCGGTAAATTCAGATTCTGCCGGTGGTTCTCGTTGTCATCTCCGTATTCGGGTTGTGAGACGCTCTCTGTGTGGCCATATTTCACCCGGACGTGGCAGTTTCCGGCGGCAAGCACGCTGCGGCGAGGTTTGAGTTTCTGACATGACTCATGGACGCTCATCTCGACACGCAGCAGTGGGCCCTGACCCTCAGCCTGAGCTGTGACTATGGGCCAGCGCCCGGTCGCGTCCTGATTCACACTCACCACCTCCTCGTCCAGAGAGATCACCGTCAGCACAAAGTGATCCGGGTCGTAAAGGTCCAGAGGGGCCATGGAGCCATCACTGAACTGCAGCCAAGCACTGATCAGCGCCTCCTATAGGACAGACAGAGGAGAAAAGTAAGTTGAAGATTACAGTCCAATGGAATAAAATACAGGATCACATGTCAGAGGTTTTCTGTAACAATAATGAATAATTAATAATAATATTAAGAAGAAGCCGAAGAAGAAGAATAGCTGTAAGTGATGAATTATAACCACTATTATGATGCAATTTAAAGCTACAGTGCACAAGATTTAGTTAAAAAATATTGACAAAAAACTCTAACATGATGTTCCTGAGCTGCTGTGAGTCGCCCAAATGGTAATAAAAATACGCAGATAGAGTGCAACCGGAGGTCACACTTCTGTTTCTCCATTGTATTTCACATTACTAGCTAGTGATAGTGAGCTAGCTTCTATGACCTTTGTAGATCCACAGCGCCACCTACAATGCAGATAGACATGCGAGATGAGGTTGCATCGAAGCAACCAAAATGCTTTGCTCCTTCATCTGGTGCTCAGTAACTGTAACGTTCACACTCGTGTGCATAATAAAGTTTTTTGTTCTCATAATGCTTCTGTGATGTTGAGGAAACGTAAGCAGACTATTGTAGCATATCCTCAGAGTTGAGAATATTTGGGCAGCGTCCCAAATGGTATACTATTTACCGTAACACAGATAGTCAGTACAGTATACCGTTCAGGCATACTCTGGTAAGTGGGCAGTATAGTTTTAAGACGCATTCCTGAATTCTAATGCATTTGTATCAACTGCACTGTTTTTAAGTACATAGCTTGAAATAGCACTTTCCTACCAAAGAGGGCGAAATCCCAAAATCATACATCTAACTAGTTGATTATCCCAATAACGGGTTTAATTTGTTCACCAAGTTGGAAACTCTTATACACGTAAATGTATCACTATAACATTACAAAAGTTACAGATTTGAAGTAAAGAAGAAATGGTGACCTTACGCTTTGCTCTACTTGCGAGTACTCTCGCACGGTTCTCGTCCTTTCTTAAAGGAACACTGAGCAAATCTGCATCCTGACTCCGACGAGCTAAACCACTGACCCATCCTACGTGTCCTTAAACTCCTCAATGTGAGCAGTGTGGCTCTTTATCGGTGTGACATTTCGAGCAGCGTGAGGTTAAGCTCTGCGCTCTGAGCTCTGCTAGCCTGAGCGGGAGAAGCCCGATTAAACCGAGGGCCAGCCAATAAGGAAGCTCCATCGCGAACACTGCCATGCAAACAGGGATTTGCCGACACACGAGCGTCTTAAGCTTCTCGCACGCCGGGATGAGATATAAACGTTCCAGATCAGATGCACTACAAATCCTCTGACACGCAGGGGCAGATTTCTACCATCGACTCATCAGCACACACACACACACACACACACACACACACACACACAGATAAGTGACGGAATGTGAACAGTCGTGAATGATCGATTATTATAATAACGACCCATCTGAGTAATCTGAAATGCACTCTGTAAATGACTTGGATGTGTTTTGGCCTTAATACCTCCTGACACTGCTGAATTCTCACACTCTAATATAATCTTCTAGTCCTGATATTGTGTTAATAATGTTGTGTGTGTGTGTGTGTGTGTTGGTGGGGGTGTAAAGAAAATGAACGTAACTTTCTCATTACTAAGTTATATGACACCATGACATTATATTCGACATTATATGATTTATGAACATTTTGTATGAGTTTGTATTATTATTATTATTATTATTATTATTATTATTATTATTTTTACATCAGATCAACACCAGACACGTTGAAATGAGACTTTTGTGCAGATGAATGTGAGTTAATGTCATGTAAGGATTATGTAGCCTTGATCATGCAGCCTTATGAACACTTCTCTCACGTGTTTTAATCCAAGTCATTTAGGGAGGCGAAATTCCTGCGCATTGAACGAATATAAAGAGTCTGTTTGTGAGAAAGTCTCTGCATTCGCGTGTCGACTCGGTCTCGTCCTTTAATACGGGAGGCGATGAAGAGAACCCGTCACGCTGTTGTGCAATAAAGTGTTTGAAGACACACATTCATCCTGGGTGAATGGGGAAAAGTCTAAAAAGCGATGAGGTGGTGTGAAATAGTGGCGTGCGGTGCTGATTATGTGCGTCAAGGTGACGATAATTAACCCACTTTCCTCCTCTGAAGCCCTTAAATAGACCTTAATTACGCCTGACTGCGGTTACTACAGGTAACCAGAGCAACCCGTAATCCCACAGGTACGCATCACAACCGCGGAACAAATGGGATATTGAAGGGAAAAATATCGTCTAAATGGACTACCGAGCAAGCGCGGAAAAATGGTGTGTGTGTGTGTGTGTGTTTATAAATGGGATGTTTTTACATTGAGCAGCGAGCGTGTGGAAGCGATGGTGAACAGGTGCACACTGGGAGGTCTGAGTGCGCCGTGATGTTTCACAAGCTGAAGATCTGCCGTGTAATTGGCTTAATTTAAAGTGTGAATGTTTGAGCTTGTAACTGACAGCTGAACAGCCTTTTCAGGAGAGGGGGGGGAGGGGGGGTCGCGAATAAAGAACGCGCCTCCTTTACCCTGAATGCAGTCGATCGAGCAGGATCGCGTGTGGTGTCTGAAGCTTGCTTCTAAAGAAACATTAAGGTAAGGTACAGTGGGGTAAGTATTCATAAACAATGTATAAGCAGAAATGCTGCAGGAAAGCTAATTCATTTGCCAGAGGAAATATGGATATTAACTCTGTCATTATGGTGTCGTGACAGTACTGGTGTTTATGAAAACAAATATAATCATGAGTCAGAGAGTGTTCATAAACAATTCAGAACTAGAAACAAGAAACATTACTGACTTTTCCGAGACGCTGCTACGAATAGAGTGTCATAGTACAACCTTATGTCGACAGAAATCTATGTTAACTTGATCAGACTTGATGAAAGTAGTCACTTTCTGATACATGTTGTAAATAAGCCTTTATAACGGTTCATGTAGGGAAACATGAAAACTTCTTTACTTTAGGGGCAGCAAGAACGTACATAACCCTGTCATTAAGGTGTTATAACACGGCCTGAAGTATTTATAAACAGTTTATAAAGAGAAACATA
>CM042549.1:1707500-1742500 GCA_023630585.1 Cranoglanis bouderius
GCAGAACCTTCTAGAAACTGCACAGGAATCACTTACATCCGTGTTTAATAAGGGGTTTTCAGCAGGTGCCACGCCCTTTTCTCACCAACGCCGACCGCTCATTTCTGCCTGCTTTTCCACAGTAAAAAATAAATAAATAAATAAAAAATTAAATCCACTAAACTAGAACCAAGGACCCGAGAACCGGGACCCGAGGTGGCGTCGTTTCATCTGAATTACAACGGTGGAGCTATTTTCATCACCGCCATTACAAAAACAGAGAAATGAAGACTGAACGCGAAACACGTGCGGACCTGTGCACGTGGCGTTCGGTGACATCACATGAATACAAGCTAAAACGTGAAAACACGAGGAATAAAACACTGCGTGCGGTGCCGTCCTGGGAAAACGATCAACGACGAGGTGGCGCGATGAAGCGGACTTACGGTTACCACCCTGAAGTGTCGTCATAGCAGCGACCAACAGATGTTCCCTCACCAGCCTCTCACTTTATTCTCTCTCTCTCGGAGTTAAGAAGAAAAAAAAAAAAAAAAACACGGTGTCCTGAGGATGTCAGAAAACTTTTTAAAGTTACAGCTTCCACCTGTTAGCGCTGACACTGGAGACTCCTTCCTTAAACGTTTTACTTTAACGCTGTACGAGTCCCTGTGGATGAGCTGTTACTATAGAAATATCAGAGCGGGCGCATTGATGTGAATACAATACCGTCCGTAGCTGCTGTTATAGAAAACTTAATCCCCTTCTGACTAATCACGACCCAGAATTCCCAGCGCTGTGGGGTAAGAAACTATATATACACTACACCCGGTCCGAAACACGCAAATATAATTAGACACAGAAAATAAAGCAGGACAGAATTCACGGGAATGATGAATAATGAATAATCTTGTACTGTTTGAATAATGAGATTTTCTGTACAGAGCAGCGGGCAATGTAACGTTATATTAAAGGAAGGGTTTAATCTTTTTATCTCTTATATTTATTTCATTTCAGAGTTAATTGAACGAATGATACTGTAACTGAAATGGAAGTTGAACTGTTTGGTTTGTGCTCTGAGAATTGGTGAGATGCTGAGAATTATCGAACACTAACACTTACTTCTCCCTGCTCTTACAACACAGTAAGAGAGCGTGTGTGTGTGTGTGTGTGTGTGTGTGTGTGTGTTTGTGTGTGTGTGTGTGTGCGCGTGTGTACGTTTAATTAAACTACTCTACACAAACACCATCGCGCAGCTCCTCTGGGGTTTGAAGCAATCACAAATCTAATCAGTTCTTAATCAGCTGCAGCAATCAGGACAGAACCCACGCTGCCATCTCAGCGCCGGCGCTCCGCTTCACTCGTCCTCCCGCTCCCTCGCTCTTCTATGCACATTTGGATGAGCTTTACGGGCGTATCGATGCCCGTGTCACGCCGTGTCGGCTCGAGCTTTTCACTGAGGGGCTGCGATGGCATTTAGCCGCCTGTTACACTCCTGGGGAGACAGAAGGTCAGAAACCGGGAATCGGGCGTCGTCCTTCAGAGTCTCCATGCTGTATAACACACACTGATTAAACGTGCGAACGTAATGGTACTGATCTGGTTGATGTGACGTCGCTGTATGACCGCGGCATCATATTTAAGATGAAAAGGGTTCTGGACAGTCCCTTCGGGATTTTGCGATTTTGCGATCGTAGAAAAAAAGAACGCGAAACGCCGCGACGTTCGGAGGAGCGTGCGAGTTTTCAAAATTACCGCAGATCTGGGCCGAGACGCGTCGTGAGACGTCATCGCGGCACGCGTTCACCCAAAGCCCTCTTTGATTCACGTGCGTCGATTAGATTAGGTTAGATCCGATTCAACTTTATTGTCATTAAACATGCATAAATACAAGGTAACGAAATGCAGTACATACAGAACGTGAGCAGAGCTAAAATTTACCATTTACCAACAAACATCACTGCGAAAGGGCGCGCAGAACTATTTAGTGCGATTGCGATTTCGCCAGTTCGAGTAGTTTTCCGAAAAACGAGGCACAAAAAAAACTCACCGAACTGCATCACAGATTTTGAAAAAAAAAAAAGCCGCAGAAAAATTCAAGCGTTTTTTGGCCGCAACGATCGCAAAACAACTCCATGAAATCCTGTACGGACTGACTGTGGAGATACCGGACGGTCAGTCGATCAGCGTGCTGCGCTGTCGATGCAATATCCACTGAGAAAATAAAGATATCCAGTCCAAAACACCCTGATTTACCACTGACGATACCAAAAAACACGCTGTTCTCTTATCAGGTAACCCGGCAGGCTAGTTACACTGGCTACGTATGGTAACATTAGCTAGGTGGCTAAACTAATTCTCCAGGGATTTACCCGTGACAGAAGTGTAGAGGTTTTTTTTTGTTTGTTTGTTTTTTAATGTCGTTTGTTTGCTTTAACGGTGTGACATCTGACAAATTCATATCTTCTAATAAATATCTGCTGGCTGTATCTACAGATCTACCTCGTCTACACACTACACTAGCACCTAGCATCACTGCAAACCTTTGTTTCTATTTAGAAAGATTTTTATCCTTCAGTTGCTACAGTTGCGTTAACCGGCAACAGAGTACCATTAGCCTTCTGCATACTCTTTAAGCGCTCACGCTCTCGTCAGTGTATGGAGATGGATTGCGGGTTAAATATATATATATATATGCAAATGTTAGATTTGCAAACGTCTGTGCTGATGTCAGATCTTTATATATTTTCCCTGGGAATTGATTTGGATCCCGACGATCAAACATTTTCGTAGGTTATCGTCATCGTTTCTCTGATGTTTTTGTGTTTTGTTTTGTTTTTTCCCCGCCATCGCTTTCATAGTCATGAATATGGCGGCTTTGAAGAGAAGGTCACGTGACTGAAAAGTGTAAAAAAAAAAAAAAAAAGATCAAAATCTCTCCTGCGTTACTGAAAGCTAATCAGAGGTTCACTATATACACCTTCCCAGGTAAAAGATACACATTAAAGGTAGAAAGCACACCCCAGACTGGTGAAGGAAAAGTACAGTTGGTACCTTTATTTCTGAGAGCGTACGCCGCGACTGAAAATATTTCCCGGTGGAAATTGAACCGCAGATGGAACCTTATATATACACCTTAAATATTAATCGCATTTTACGGAGAGGAGATTTGCTTACATTATTCTGCTAAATCTTTCAGCATGTCCCATATGCATGTGTGTGTGTGTACACTCTTATGGCCCTCGCACACCAGACTGGCCGCGTTGCAGATATTAAGATATGATTTCACTGCGGCAACCCGGATTAGTGTAAAGCTGCTTTGTGACAATGTCTATACAAACAAAACTGAACGGAACTGCTGATATAGATAAAGAAGTCTACAATAAAACTACAAACTGCGAGGAAACATTAGACCCTGTCTTTGTGTGTAAACGTACAGAGTGATCCAATCAGAAGCTCTTCACGAAGATGATGCCTCGTCGTGTTTGTTAACGCGTCTGTCCTTGCGAATGTTTCCGGTTGTCATTTTGTGTGACCACTTCACTCGCTGCTTCATTAAAACACTGAAACCTATCCCTCCGTCTCCGTGAGCACTCGCGCGATCCAGGTGAGTGAACACGGCTGTTACACAACGTTTATAACACGTGTTCAAGGACTCAAACATCACCGCTCGCGCTGTAACACGAGACAGACACGAAATGGAGATGGAAGTCGCAGAGCGCCTCCGTCTTTCTGATGGAGCCTCAGCTGCAGGAGGGAGATATACAACTATACAACTGTCCTCAGATCAGTGTGTGTGTGTGTGTGTGTGTGGTTGTGTTTAATACACTTTGTATTAAAACGTGTGTATTACCATAACTACCTCTATCACCTGTAAGGAGATGTCTGTTTAACGTTAATGGAAGGAGTCTCCAGTGTCAGCGCCTTGTAACAGTCGGAGGTGAAGCTGTAACTTTAAGTTTAGTTTTCTTGGTAATATTTTTGTTCTTGTTCATTTCAAAAGAGAGAAAGCAGAGAGGCTGGTGAGGGACACGAGTGTTTATAGCTGCTGTAACGTAAGTGAGAATGCGAACTAACTTGTTTCACGGATGTTCCACAACTTTACACGTAACTGTAAATGGATAAAACGTACAAAATACCATTCTTTAGTTAATTAAAAAAAAAGGGAAATGTTGGCAAACTGAAATAAAGCACTTCAAGGTGCTGTTAAAGGACGATATTCAACTTCGGGGTTATCTATTTCTTTTTCTTTTTTTTTCCCCAAGTGGATATAATGTATAATTACCATTTAGTTTATGCTTCTTTTTTTTGGTCAGTTTCACTGGAGAGATTGTTTTATTTAATTGAGAACACTTCTCCACCTCTAGTTTTTTGTTACTAATATCAACGCTGATATGAATTCCAATGGATAACAACAGTTTTTCTGAAACTTCACGTAAGCCTCCTGATTTCTGTCCATTTGCTACGAGTGCTTGTGTGGAAAACGCCAGCAGAAATGAGACATGAACCCTGCTGTGTGTCGGGCCACTCGAGCGGCTGAGCCATGTTTTATTCTCCTTCCTCTTCATCTCGAATTTATTCGGCCTGCTGAGTTTCTGTACTCAGACTGAGGGGCTGCGCCTCTGCAATCTGCGCGCAGCATTATTTATCTCTCTCTATTTCTCTGTACCACACACACACACACACACACACACACACACACTCTCTCTCTCTCTCTCGAGGCCAAATGGGAAATAACTACAAGTTTCTAGGCAAACAAGTTTCAAGGCAAGAGGAGAAATGTGTTTGAATCAGATCTCCCGGAAAATAATCAGATCTTCTCAGTTCCACTTTACTTACAGTTCATGTGTAGGTGTTTGTGTAACTGATGACATGTCAGGAGAATGTCACACAAATCTGATAAGTGAGAGAAAATCAACAATTCTCTGTGCGCTGTTTAAACCTGAAAATGTCGAGTGTTTACTAAATGTGGAGGTGTGACAGTCCACCGAGATCCAACGGCTAGTTAAGAAAATCTACGGATAAAAAGATCTATGCATTTCTCTGGTGTGGTGTGAAGCCTGAACGATCCGAATAATACTACAGATTGAAGATTTGTGTGACATGTAAACAGTGTTTCTGTTCCATCACTGCTTTCCATTGGTATGTCTTTTGGCAGACGATTTGCTGAAGCAACAGATACTCCTGCTCTGCTATTGGCTGCTCAGAGATTGACCTGTGGAGGATCACTCAAATGATATCTTTACTTAACTCCACATAACCGTAAGCACGGGCCTTTTCACTTGTCACTGCTATGGGAATTTGCATCTACAACCAACGCCATTGACGATAGTCGGTTTGAAAGCAAAGCAGTGATTTATTTTTGTTTGCAAATTACATGAAAGCTACTTTACTAATGAAGAATCATTGGTTGGACTTGTTGTGAATCTCTCTGGAAAAAAAAAAATATTGCTTCAAATACACTATATGGCCCAAATGGCCATCAAACCCATATTCGGTTCTTCCCTAAACTGTTGGGAGCATAGAACTCTCTAGAATGTCTTTGTATGCCCTTCACTGGAACTAAAAGGCCCAAACCCTGTTCCAGCATGACGATGCCCCTGGGCACGAAGCGAGCTCCGTGAAGACATGGTGTCTTAAGGTTGGAAGAAGGTGGAAGAACTGGAGCGTCCTGCACAGAGCCCTGACCTCAACCCCACTGAACACCTTTGGGATGAACCGGTCTTCTTGCTCAACGTCAGTGCCTGACCTCACCACTGCTCTTGTGTCTGAATGAGAACAAATCCCTACAGCCACGCCCCAGACGCACTCCAATCTTAGCAAAGCACTGTTGTGGGTGCAGGTTTTCATTCCAACCGAGTAGGAGTCACACCTTATTCAACTTGTAGAATCTGTCGAGCTTGGCTTTCAGGTGTGGCTTCTGCGTGGTTGGAATGGAAATCGGAACGTCTACGGATAAGACTGGACAGCCCTGGTGTACGTCAGTGCAGAAATGCTGCTCTAAGATGATGACAGAGGCAGAGAACTTCAATCTATGACCCATCCAATTCTGTTTAATGGAATGCGACATTCTTGAGGGAAATCAACTCAGAGAACTCAGATAATGTTTCTCCCTGCTCACCTTTGTGCCACCAATGACCACTACTTCTCCTGCCACTGTAAACTGGCGATTCTCGTTGAACGTGAACGTGACCCGTGGCTGGCTATTTGCTCCCCTCGCTTTTCTCAGGGCACGCCTGTACTCACCTCGGCGTGTTGGGCGTCGTTGGGATCCTCCAGCTTTTTATGGGGCTCAGCTCTGTGTCCGAAACCTCGATGTGGAGCGGCAGGCGGGGGATCCACACGTTCATCTCCAGCTGAGCCGTAGCGAAGCTGTAGGTGAAGTTCACCAGCATCCGCACCCGTCCCTTCATCTCCTTACCGTTTACGTACACGTAGTCGCACCTGTCAGACACCTGAGACACACACACACACACGCAGATCATTCCATACATTACAAATGTGTTCCCTCTGCTTACGCAACATCATACACGTGTATTTTATTCTTTCTATTATTTCTATCGTGTAGGTATATATAGAATTCCTTTCTTTGTTACTCCTCAAACCGTTCTGCTGCGTCAACTGAATTTCCTCTTATGGTACATCTTATCTTATCTTGTCTTTCTATTACAGTCACAGCGATAAAGCGATGTTAAGATAAAAAGTGAGTGAAAGAAAGAGTGATAAAGAGAGCGAGAGAGAGAGAGAGAAGGGCAGTGGGAGCAATGAGCAGCGAAATTGCAAATGGATAAACTAACAGCTCGCATCGGCTCTGTGGTTTTTTTACTTTAATAATTACGATCATGAATGGAGTTGGATTTTCATTTCCGAACGCCGACGTTAGCTAACCGTTCAATTTAACATTAATGTGTCGGTGCTGTTTGCCGCGTTCGGGGTTTATTCGCTTGCTTATTTATTTATTTATTTATTTATTTATTTATTTATTTGCGCCACGGTTCTGCTTGATGAATATTATTTCTGAGATGTGGACCTAACGAACTAAAACAGGTACCAAAGATTTTATCTTGCAAATAGAAATGACTCACATGAGCGTACAGGAGTCGATCCGGGCTGTTATTTAAACCGACTGAATCAAATACGAGCGCTTCGGTTTAAATTCGGCTTTATTTGTTCGGCGTTTTGACCGACAGACATCGTCACAGAGAAGCTTTACAATAGGTTTCTCTGGTTCAAGACGTAAAGCTTGGTAGTAAATGAACACTTTTAGAAGCTGATCTAGACAGGATTGATGAGTGTTAGATCTGATGCTGAACATCCTGGACATGGTTAAGGTTCTGTGTCGCATTTTCTGCATTGTCTAATCTCCCATATGTCCAAGGGTGCCAATAATTCCCAAGCTGACTGTATTTAATATAATAATTAATATTTGCTTTTATGTGTGTATGATATGAATGAATATATATATATATATATATGTGTGTGTGTGTGTGTGTGTGTGTGTGTGTGTGTGTGTGTGTGTGTGTGTGTGGATGGATGGATGCCAGACCTCCAAACATATCTGTTTAAATGTTCCTTCACACTGAATCTCCTGTCTGTGTGTAAGAGGCTTTAAATCACAGCATTTATCCCACTTTGATCTCTCTACTCTGGAATCCTGACCAAAACACACACACACACACACACACACACACACACACACACACACACACACACACACACACACACACACACACACACACACATCAAGGTGCTTTGAAGTACCTAAAGTATAGCCCTTGGCTGATAGCCTGGATTTGAACGCTAACACACACACACACACACACACACTTGACACACTTTACACATCACTCAACATCTATAAATTCTTTCATTTTGTCATATCCGAAAACTCGTCCCGCCATTTTTTGGGTTTAAACTCAGGACTCAGTGATTAGTGTAACGGCCCTGCTCAAGAACATCTCAGGATCAGTCAGAAACACACCTGCTGTCTTTGATATCTAGTAACTTCTTGCTGGAATAGTGAGTTACCATGTGGCCATGTTTGTTTGTTTGTTTTTTGTGTCACCACCTGAGCGCCAACTCAAGAACCATTAAAGCTGCAATCGCAATATTTTTTCATTCCTTACAAGTACAAATAACGTGCAGAAATATGTAGAAATGATCGAAAGTGATGCTTTAACCCACGGCCTCGTCACACGTGCATCACACTGCCGCATCAGTTTGTGCTAACTCTAGAAGCTTAGCGCTCGTGAGAGCTTATTACGGAGAAAAAAGGACACGTGAACATCCTAATAAACCCTTATGAGCAGAACTGTGTGTTTATATGCTGTAACTCGGCTATCGAGCAGCTGAACGGCGGAGTGTGTGCTGAACAGTGATGTCATGACACTCTGAGCTAATGTTAACTCTTAACCACTGCAGGTTCTGGTGGGCGGAGCTTTGTGTACATGGGCGGGAATGAGGGCGGGCTCAAGGAGTAAAAAAAATAAATCATTCAAATCAAAATAAATAAATGAACTCCATCTATTTGACTACTGAAAAATCTTATCTAATGCACCTTTAGACGTCCTTAGTTTTGTCCCTATAGATGAGGGGTCTACATTAAGTACACTAAGGGGTCTTAATGTACTCTTAAAGAACCCTTTATATACCCTTAAAGTACCCTTAAAGTACTCTTAAACTACCCTTAAAGTACCCTTAATGTACTCTTAAAGAACCCTTTATATACCCTTAAAGTACCCTTAAAGTACTCTTAAACTACCCTTAAAGTACCCTTAATGTACTCTTAAAGAACCCTTTATATACCCTTAAAGTACCCTTAAAGTACTCTTAAACTACCCTTAAAGTACCCTTAAAGTACTCTTAAACTACCCTTAAAGTACCCTTAATGTACTCTTAAAGAACCCTTAAAGTACTCTTAAATAACCCTTAATGTACCCTTAAAGAACCCTTAAAGTACCCTTAAATAACGCTTAAAGTGCTCTTAAATAACCCTTAATGTACCCTTAAAGTACCCTTAAAGAACTCTTGATGTATCCTTACAGAACCCTTAAAGTACCCTTAAAGAACCCTTAATGTGCCCTTAAAGAACCCTTAAAGTACCCTTAAAGAACCCTTTATGTACCCTTAACAAATCCCTAAAGTATTCTTAAAGAATCCTTAGTGTACTCCCTTAATGTACCATTAAAAAATTCGTAATATACCCTTGAAGTACCCTTAAGTGCTGTAAAAGTTTTCTATTGAACTTCAGAGACTGGATTTAATGTAACATGCTTCAAGCTGGCAGTCGCACGAGTGTGTGTGTGTGTGTGTGTGTGTGTGTGTGTGTGTGTGTGTGTGTGTGTGTGTGTGTTAGTGTGTGTGTGTGTGTGTATGTGTGTGTGTGTGTTAGTGTGTGTGTGTGTGTGTTAGTGTGTGTGTGTGTGTGTGTGTGTATGTGTGTTAGTGTGTGTGTGTGTGTGTGTGTGTGTGTATGTGTTAGTGTATGTGTGTGTGTGTGTGTGTGTGTGTGTGTGTGTGTGTGTTAGTGTGTGTGTGTGTGTGTTAGTGTGTGTGTGTGTGTGTGTGTGTGTATGTGTTAGTGTGTGTGTGTGTGTGTTAGTGTGTGTGTGTGTGTGTGTGTGTGTATGTGTTAGTGTGTGTGTGTGTGTGTGTGTGTGTGTGTGTGTGTGTGTGTTAGTGTGTGTGTGTGTGTGTTAGTGTGTGTGTGTGTGTGTGTGTGTGTATGTGTTAGTGTGTGTGTGTGTGTGTGTGTGTGTGTGTGTGTGATAATCTGCACTGCAGCTACACACAGCAGGCAGGCCACAGAGTGTGCTGCAGGATCCTTTATGGCTGTGTATAAAGTGTAACTTTGGCTGTGGAACTAAACTCCAGGGGCAGTAAAGTAATCGTGTTTTAAACTATAAAACTGTTTCTTTTTTCTGTTTTCTTGGTCTTGTTGTTATGGTAACGCCGTGATCTGGACCCTAACTGTAATGTTTATAAGACTTACTATAGCTTCCGACAAAACCCCGAACACGCCGCTGCCGCTAATTACCTGATCGCTGTACGAGCATAAAGAGAAACGGAGCGAGTGATTATATCATATTAAACCAGAGTCTAACAGCTAGTGGAGTATCCCGTGTGTGTGTGTGTGTGTGTGTGTGTGTGTGTGTGTGTGTGTGTGTGTGTGTGTGTGTGTGTGTGTGTGTGTGTTTTAACAGCACTATAAAAGCTCAGAGTCAGAGAGCAGACTGCAGCATGAGTATAAAGACATCATGTTGTATTTATAGCCAGCGAGTGTTTCAGCACGTTAGAGCTGTTAGACCTGAGAGATTGTGTGTGTGTGTGTGTGTGTGTGTGTGTGTGTGTGTGTGTGTGTGTGTGTGTGTGTGTGTGTGTTTCACACTGTCTGACTGATGGAGATGTCTGTCAGGGTCCTTGGCGCTTCTTTTCTCTCCTCTCTGCCTGTAAACGAGGCTTTTCATTGCCTGCTAAGCAGATATCGAGTATGAAATCTCGTTCCGGACACTAACGGGGCAGCCACACAAACACACACACACACACACACACACACACACACACACACACACACACACACACACACATTCATGAAGCTCATTATTAATCGTTGACATTAGGAGAGGTAATCCTCTTGTCCACATTAAGGACATTAAGGTGGTAGATGAACTGGCTGTCGCTGTCAGACAGAATTAATCAAGCGCCTATTTGAGGAGGAGCACAAACACAGCTGTAGACACAAACATCTGTACGAGACGCTGTGTCTCCAATAAGGAAAGGAAACGCACGTAATCCGTAGCTAATGTAGCTAGCTAATCCGCTTCTCTTAAAATCAACACACTAACGTATTCAGAATGCATCCTTAATGTTTCCTATCATCCGCAAAGCTGCATACGTGTCCGTGTTGTGACTGAAGCTGTGCTGATCGAGCAAATAGGGCGAGGTCGTACTGTGTGTTCAGCTGATCCACACCACAGGCGTAAACAAACTTGTTAGCTTCATTACATTTACACACAGCAGCAAACTCGTAACGTCGTACGATTTTATAACAGTCCGTTTTCCCGGCTTCTTCTCTGACAGCACAAATGTGTTAGTCTTCAATTAACAGCAATCAAAACGCAGATTAAATAGAATAAATTAGCAATAACGACACGGCATTATGTTGAGCTTCTCCACTGTTTTTTTTTTTTTTTATATATATATAATTTAAAACAAAGCAGGTTTGAATACAATGGATGCTTTTTAAAATCCTATTTAACAAATCCATAATTAAATGCGCTCATAAAAGATCCAGAGTGTACTGTGTTTAGGAGACGCTAGTAATCGTTAATGTGTTTTCAAAGGCTGTAGAACAGCAGGGAGAACACACGCACACACACACACACACACACACACACACACACACACACACACACACACACACACACACACAGAGGACAGCATTGTATTATTTTCTTTTTTTCTTTTTTTTTTGTGTGTAAAGTTTTAAAGTTAGTGTAAATAGTGTACATTTTAACGTTTAAAACTATTGTAAAGCTCATAATTTACGTTCACATTTTAAACATTTTAGTAAATTTTAGTGTCAGTTTGATGTTAGTGTAAGTACGATTAAAGGTGGTGTAAACTTTTGAAGCTAGTGCAAATTGTAACGTTAAAAGTAAAAGTTTAAAATCAGTGTAAATGTTTGTGTCAATGTTGAAACTTAAAGATAGTGTAAATTTGAAAGTTTACAGTTAGTGTAATGTTTAACGTTAGTGTAAATTTTTAAGTGTAAAGGTAGTGTAAAGTTTGTATAAATCTTGAAGCTTAAAGTTGGTGTAAATTTACATTTGTAAATGTAAAGTTATGAGTCTAGTGTAATGTTTAGTGTAAAGTTAGTTTTAGTGTAAATTTTACGGTGTTGTGGTAACGTTAATGTACATCTTGGAGCTTAAAGTTGGTGTAAATTTACATTTTTAAAGGTAGTGTAAAGTTATAAGTCTAGAGTAATGTTTAGTTTAAAGTTAGTTTTAGTGTAAGTTTTAAACTGTAAAAGTAGTGTAAAGCTAATGTAAATCTTGGAGCTTAAAGTAAGTGTAAATTTACATTTGTAAATGTAGTGTGATGTTTAGTTTAAAGTTAAAGTTTTTACATTTTAAAGTTTGAAGCTATGGTAAATTTAATGCTTAGATTTTAAATTTAAAAGTGTAATTTTTTTTAAAAGTCAGTGTAAAGTTTTAAACTTAGTGTGAGGTTTAGTTTAACGTGTGTTAAATGTATTGTAAATGTTAAAGCTTAAAATAAAGGTTTTAAAGTTAGTGTAAATTTTACGGTTTGAAGGTAATGTAAAGTTAATGTAGTTAATGTAATTAAAGGTAATGTAAAGTGTGGTAATGTAAAGTTAATGTAGTTAATGTAATTAAAGGTAATGTAAAGTGTGGTAATGTAAAGTTAATGTAGTTAATGTAATTAAAGGTAATGTAAAGTGTGGTAATGTAAAGTTAATGTAGTTAATGTAATTAAAGGTAATGTAAAGTGTGGTAATGTAAAGTTAATGTAGTTAATGTAATTAAAGGTAATGTAAAGTGTGGTAATGTAAAGTTAATGTAGTTAATGTAATTAAAGGTAATGTAAAGTGTGGTAATGTAAAGTTAATGTAGTTAATGTAATTAAAGGTAATGTAAAGTGTGGTAATGTAAAGTGTGGTAATGTAAAGTTTTAAAGTGAAGAAGAAGGACATTAATAACTAATTCACCCCGCCAGCACTGGTGGCTTCGTTAGCTTATTTGTGCTAAATGTATGGCCTCGTGTGTTCTTCTCCGAGACCTTGGATGTCGTGTCACCACATTCACCGCCTGAGTTTACTCCATCTTTCTGTCATAAACATGGAGCTGTGTATTAGCTGCAGTTATTACAGCAGGAATAAATCACAGTGGAGAGCAGCGGGACTCTAATCTGCTTCTGCTCAGGCTGATGTGGACTTCATTTCTACCTGACTGACTCCAAATCGTGCTTTAAATCAACTGCATGACTGATTCCTGCACACAAAAAAACACACACACACACACACACACACACACACACACACACACACACACACACACACACACAAAATTCATTCTCCTGCTCTCTTTCACTTGTAATTTGTAATCAGACTGTCTGGCTGCTGTGGGGACACACACACACATATACAGATAAATATGCGCACACACACACACACACACACACACACACACACTAATTAGTAGGGCGTTATAATGGCAGTCTGGATAGACAAACCTTTCTGCTTTAAAGGAAAAAAAAACAAAAACCATCAGGTCGATTTAAAGAGCAGTTAGACCAAACCTGAGTAGAATTTGCCTGACGTTAATCAGTTCACCTGCTCAGATCCCTTCTGTCTGAGGAAACAATGTAAAGAAACAGCTAATTATTAGCTACAATGGCGTTAAAACATTAGTCAAATACTCGCTGCTATTAAAATTTGTCCACGGCGTAAAGACAAAAGCGAATAGCACTGTACTGTATAAAACTACCACTGAATGAAATCATTTGCAGCACAATAAGAAATGGTGTGTTATTATATTCAGGTACATCGATGTGTCCAGTCTGGGTAGCACCAGAAGCTGAAATAATAACACAGTGATAATAGTGTAACAATGAAATAAATATAAAAACGGCCAGACAAAAGACAACAAAGACGCGAAAAATATCAAAAGCCTTTAGAACAGAAGTCTGAAAGAACAGCATTCATGTGGATGGAGGACGTAATGAGCACCGACTGGTAGAGATGATGTTTGGGAATATTGACTGAAAGAAAAGCCGCTACGCTCCACATCAAACCAGACATCGAGCGGCAACGCGCCGCGGGAGTCTCAGCAGGGAGAGTTTTTAGTAATAGAACAACGAGCTGTAATCAAAGCCAGCTATCAACCTCGTCGTGAACTATTCGGCTCGTTCCTTTGTTATTTGCGCGCTATTAAAGTCATTTTCTTAAAGTCTCGCTTAAGTGTGTCATTAGCAGCGTAGTGCATTTTGGTCATTTCAGCAGCTCGAGTAAGAAAATGTGTGAGAACTTCCTGGGGGAAAAGGGTTGAGTTTGATCTTGCAATGGCTCTATGTATCATGCTGTGTTTGTGACCTTAATGACAGTCAGGCTAACACTTTAGCCACCAGCTGTGGTGTTGTCTCTGTCTCTCATGTATGACTCACTGTGGTATGAAACATCTACATTTGATCTTCTTTGTATTTAACTATGAGGTGATGGTGCGCTGTATGATGACGTACGACGCTTTGTACTGCACTGGTCGGTGTTTAAGTGTTACTGTATATTTTCGAAAGCATTTTAGCTAGATGTATTTGGGGCAGGAGCCTCTTATGTAGAATAAGAGGCTCCTGCCCCAAATACTACTGTAACCAATAAACGGCAGTTCCCGCCCCCGATGCCACTGTCACCAATCAAACCATGAGGCCCACCCCCAGTGCCACTGTAACCAGTCTGAGCTTACTTTCCATCCCAAACACCACTGAAACCGATCAGACTGCAGTTTTCAGCCCAAATACTATTGCAACCAACAAGTTACAGTTCCTGCCTCAAATGCCACCAATCAAACCATAAGTCCCACCCCCAATGCCACCATAACCAATCAGAGCATAGTTCCCACACCAAACACCACAGTAACGCAGTTTCTGTCCCAATACCACCATAACCAATCAAACCACAAGTCCCATCCCCGATTCTATCGTAAACAATTGAATCATTATTCCCACCCCAATGCCACTGTAACCAATCAGAGCTTAGTTCCCACACCAAACACCAATGTAACCAATAAGACCGCAGTTCCTGACCCAAATACTAATGTTAAGAATAAACAGCAGTTCCTGCCCCAATGCCATTGTAACTAGACCAAAAGACCCAACCCCAAAGGCACTGTAACCAATCAAACCTTAGTTCCTGCCCCAAATCAGACTGCGGTTTCCAGCCCAAATACTACCGTAACCAATAAGTTACAGTTCCCGCCTTCAATGCCACTGCAACCAATCCAACCATAAGTCTCACCCCCAATGCCAATGTCACCAATCAAAAACCATCTGTCCCACCAACAGTGCTTTAGAAAACACAGTTTCTGTCTGATATATCACTCTAACCAATCAGACTCTAGTTCCTGCACCAAAAATCAAACCATAAGTCCCACCCCCAGTGGTACTGTAAGCAATCAGACCCTAGTGCCCACCCTCAAAGCTACTGTTAACAATCAAAGCTGATTTCCCTCCCCTTACCACTGTAACCAATCTGATCACAGTTCCCACCCCATCTTAATGCCATTGTCACTAATGGTGCTGCAGTAAACTCTCTTTGATGAAGACGCAACAATTTAAACAAACAAACAGAAACTGTGTAATTATATTTGAAAGCAGAGTTATTCTTGAAGCACACCCGCTGTGTTTTTTAGCCAGATATATCGTGCGCAGTCTAGCCTGTATAAACTGTAATTTTATGTTAATTAGTTGTTTGTGCTTGTGAAAATGAAATGTCTTGCAGCCGTAATGTGCTGTATGAGGTATACGAGGTCACGGACGCGTTCCGTATACGTAAACAAAATGACATTTCGTGTTTTCTGATGTACGTGTTTTGGATGCCTGGTAATGTCAGAGTGCAGAGATGTTTTAATTTACCTCGCTTATCTAATTATCATGCCATATTCATCTGAAATGGAGGGCAATTAACTGACACGGATTGTGTTTTCTGAAATGTTTTAATTCAGCATTGTTTCGGTACCGGTTTCAGAGTTTCGGCTCCGCGGCTTCAGAGAGCGAAATCGGATTTCAGGGATGGCAGAGCACGTTTCGTTTTACCTCATGAAATGGCAATTACAGTCTTCCAGGAAATCAAATAAGCACTGAAGCCTGATGAGGTGGGATTTAATGCCCTCCGTCACGTCTAATTACGGTCATAGTCATTTCTAGATTTACTAGCGATTCATTTTTTTTTTTTTTTTTTTTTACAGTGTAATGTATTATAAAGAGATTTACATGGATTTATACCAGATCCAGTTAGTGTAGTGGAACTTTATAGTCAGTGTCCTGTCCTCTCCTGTGTGTGTGTATGTGTGTGTGTGTGTGTGTGTGTCCCAAACTGTAACAGTGGTTGCGAGAACTTTAATGAGCTCTAGATATTAATATTGATGTTGCTAAGTTTACACCTTCTTTCATAGCACAGAGATTTGTTAAATTTCTGAACCGCAATTATCAGATCATCCAGTTAGAACACGTTCTCTGCCCTCCGGTATTTTGCACATCATCCACCCTGATTCTGTCCTAAGTTACCCTTCATAAAATGTCCCAGATTTATCCATTTTTCCTGCTACTTCCCTTTTATGGGCACTGTTTCCTGTTTTAGTGTGCATTCGTGAGCGTACTGCTATTGTTTCCTAGCTCCCAGCTCCTATATTATTATGTCCGCTTTCATTTTATTATCCGGTTGTGCTTTTGTCCGTGATTCTCAGGTTGACTTTAATAAATTCTAGAAGAGGAAATCTCAACAACCAAGTGGAGCTCAACTCCAACACTGATCTATCTAACAGACCTGATCCAGCTAATCAGTGACTTCGGCAGGCAATTATTAGCTAGAGAAGAAGGTGTGTTAGATTGGGGATTAAAAACGGTAGAGGAAGACAGGTACGAAGGCTGCGAGGAATTAAATTCTCGCCGTGTCTACAAATCCCTCTCTCTCTCTCTCTCTCTCTCTCTTTTCTATATAGAGCGGCAGATAGGGGGCAGCAGTGAGGAATTCAGACAACACCGCAAACACATCATCATCGTCGTCGTCGTCGTCGTCACATAAACAGTTCAAACTTTACAAACTTTACCGTCAAACAGAAACCCCAAAAGTATTTTTTTTTAGTACATGTTGGCTTTAGTCATCATTAAACATCTTCAATTTACAATTATACACGAAAGACTCAAAGAAATGGCTACGCTTTGTGGTATCTAGTGCAGAAGTACTGTTCATCGGTTATGCACTGTTGCATTATGGGTAATAATATAGAAAACAAACCAGGGAATAGAACTTGTCTGCTATCTGCCCTCTTTCGCATACATGAGATCACAGACGCCTGTGATTGGTTAGTGTCGCTGTGATTGACAGGGGAGAGCGTATATGCCCCTCCTTCACAATTTTGCTCGACAGATGGCTGTGACATCATCAGTATTCGAACTTGCTTCCTCCTGACGATAAGGCAAGCGCTTTTCTGTTGCTGGAGGACTGAGGTGATGGACAACGTGCACGTGTTCAGCCATTTATACAGATGTTGCGCATTATGGAGGAGAAACTCATGGCAGGTCATAGACAAAGGCATGTAGAGTATGAGGCTAACCTGATATACACGGTTGCACTGCAGGATATTACAGATCAGGTCATGTTTTCTGCAGTGAGTCTGTGTTGCCTTGAGATGACCCTATAGCAGCAGTGTGTATTAACCACTCTTCTGGCTGATGCTACAGTGTCCTTGTACTGAATCCCTCACACCTCTGTGTTTTATTTAGCCTCATTGTTCAGAACTTCAGAGGCCTGTAATCAAACTTAATTACATTGCGTGACTGGACTGTGTCTGAAATATGATGGACACTTGGAAGAACTACTTTTGTGCGAGTTGAGTAGCAAGAAAAATGAAGAGCTGGTGAAGCGAACCTGAAGTTCTGTGAAAACTCCTAGATTCATTTTCATGTTCAAGTAAAACAGACTGGATAATTTCCTTCGGTGAGTTTAGGAATTTCTGATTGTGCACGCTTCAAAAACATGAAAATTTAGATATGTTTGCTTCTATAATTGGTCTCAGAATGAAGGTTTGTACTTCACTGGGTTTACACTGACATTTGGTGTAAAGCACTCAATTGTCACATGCTGTGTTTCGCATTTCTTATTGAAGTTACACACCGAGGACTCTGTATTTATAGATGTGTTTCACGTTGAATAAATATGAACAACTTCTAGCAAGAGCTGGATGCAAGCTCTCAGGTGAATCGGGTGATCTGATGGAAGCATCTCCCGAACACATTTAACTGTGAAGATACACTGATCAGACAGGAGAACTTCATTTAAAAAGGCTAAGCCCCGCCCCTGCTCTGCGGGTATGTACTGACTGACCTTGACCACGTCCTCGTCTGTGGATCGGCACTGCACCGTGTCCGAGACATCAGTAATCGTTCCGTCCACCGCCACCGTCACCACCTTCACCGGCACGGCCACCGTTCTGCCGTTCAGCACGGCCGTGTTCAGGATCTCCGTGTCCTGCGGGAGACGTCAGGGAGACTGTGTTATTCAAACTCATCAGACTTACAGATGAACCTCCTGATCCATAAAATCAGAATATCGGAGTCTGCTGGAGGTGATTGTTAACTTTAACTCTACAGACACGCAGAGCTGAAGAGCAAAACATGGTTCAGTTGAAAACTCAAGGTTAAGTGAGTGTAGGTGTGATAAATTCACTGTCTAACCCCAGTATAGTGGATATCACAATAAAGCCAGCAGTGTGTGGACATACTAGAATATTGTTTAGAGTACTGTAACTCAAATTATATGAACAATTAAAAAGGTAAAAGTTCTAAATAGATATGACTAAGAGGCACACTATTTCTTTTTTAAAAATCTTGCCAGAAATCTGGTGTTCATCATTACTGGGATCTACTAGAGGTGTGCGTTGGGACTGGGATCTACTAGAGGGAGGTGTGCATCAGTACTGAGATCTACTAGAGCTGTGCATTGGTGCTAGGCTCTACTAGATGTGTGCATCAGTACTGAGATCTATTAGAAGTGTGCACTGATACTGGTATCTACTAGCGGTGCGCATCAGGACAAGGATCTACTAAAGGTGTGCAACGGTACTGGGTTCTACTAGATGTGAGCATTGGTACTGGGATCTATTAGAGGTGTGCATCAGGACTAGGCTCTATTAGAGGTGTGTACCAGGACTAGGATCTATTAGAGGTGTGCATCAGGACTGGGATCTACCAGAGTTGTACACTGGTACTGGGATCTACTAGAGGCGTACATCAGGACTAGGATCTATTAGAGGTGTGCATCAGTACAGGGATCCACTAGAGGCATGCACCAGGACTGGGATCCACTAGAGGTGTGCATCAGGACTGGGGTCTACCAGAGTTGTACACTGGTACTGGGATCTACTAGAGGCGTACATCAGGACTAGGATCTATTAGAGGTGTGCATCAGTACAGGGATCCACTAGAGGCATGCACCAGGACTGGGATCCACTAAAGGTGTGCATCAGGACTGGGATTCTGTAGAATGCAATATGAACATCACACAACTGAGGTTTTTACTTTTATGTGAGTAAGCAATATATATATATATATATATATATATATATATATATATATATATATATATATATATATATATATATATATATATATATATATATATATATATATATATATATATATATATATATATATATAGAGCTTGTGGAATTTGAAATTTGGCTACTAGTTTGTTTATACTTTGGTAGATGGAACAAACTAAATTTGTTGGAAAATAATGAAGGTATGTACAAACAAATATAATAATTGTGTGAGCAGGATTTAAAAAACAGTAACTGGAGTGATGCAGCTGAGGATGAGGAACTGTCAGAGCCAGAATTCACACCATGTTGACATTTCTACATCTGAGTTTTTCCCCAGTATTTCCGGGGGACAGTGGTAGTGTTCATGCTTAATTTAAAAACAAAACTCGTTTAGGCCACACCCACTTTGGGTTTAAATTCAAAATACAGCTACAGATACGGATATTCAGAGCACTAAACGGGTCCAGATATGTACAGTATAGCGGAACTGCACACAGTGCTTCTCATTTCTATGCGACAGTGAGGTAATAAGAGTGAAACTCAGGGAGCCCGAGCACTAAAAGAGAAGCAGTAAGGTTGGAAGTGTGCAGTAGTGACCTGAGTAGTGCACTTGATCAGTAAGAAGCTGCAGGCGAGAGGAGTTCATTAGAAGAAGAACAGCACCAGTCTTTAACCTTTAAACCAGAGAGGCAGTGAAGCACACACACTGGGATAATTGAGGCCATTACAGGCACTGAGAGAACATCCAGCCTCACTGTCCTGTCACTGACACACACAGGGACACGTGGGTAATGTAGCCCATTTACCTAATGAGCAGGTCCTTTTCAATTAAGCTATATCCCTGACCTTGTGTGTGTGCATCAGGGTCGTGTAGGTCACAGAGATCAGGCCCTTCAACTCTTTCTCTTTCTCTCTATGCTTCTTTTTCCCCCCCTCTGATTTTCTGCTCTTATTACTTTTTTTTTTTTTTTTTTTGAAAGGCTGAGATGACAAGCTAATCTCTACAGGAAGGCTAATGACAGGCTCATCTCGGCACAGGAGGCTTTCTTTCTCCCGTTATTTCCATTCTGCTCCGGCCCGGCTCTTCCGCTCCATTCCCTGTTCAATAGATTTTCAGCAGAAAAGCCGGCAGAGGAAAAAAGAGAGCAAAATGGAGAGGGCTTGACATCTCCGTAAGGCTTTTTTTCCCCCCCTTCTATTTAATCCCATCCGTCTCTTAAAGGTCGTCTCGGCGTGACTTTTGTAATGGTGTTAAAGTATCTATGCTTTTTTTTTTTTTTTTTTAATTCCGGGATTATAATGACACGAGCCTGTAAATTTGCCCGAGTGTGTGACGCGTTTCTTCTTTCTGTCAGGAACTAAGCTATGATAGCTTTATTAAAACCGCACTAAGACTCAAGTGTGTGTGTGTGTGTGTGTGTGTGTGTGTGTGTGTGTGTGTGTTGTGCACTGTTAAAGGCAGCCAATCAAATTTAATTACCACAAATTGCAGAAAAATTTAAGTCAAATGCAAAAGGAAATGCATTTTTTTAAGGGTTTTTACAAACCGGTGTATCTTTATGTACTCCCTCTCTGACTCACACTCTATATGCATACACTCACACTATACTGTATAGGGGTTCCTGAAGATTTTCTGGAAGGTTATGGGTTCTTTATGAGCGGTTCTATCTAAAACCTTTTTTTTTTTCCTAAAAAAAAAAGATTCTTAATAAAACCTTCACGTGTTTTCCTCACCAGAGGGACGGACTGAAGAGCTCTTTCATTTCCCGGGGTGTTGTACATGAGGTGCGCGGGTCTGTGCTCGTCACCGTGACGCCCTGTCGTATACGTGACTGTGGAGATGAGTGATTCGTTTATTTCCCCTACGAATGAGACATGATAGTTAAAATGATGGAAGGAACAAACTGGAGCGTGCTATAGCTCTCTCATCTGATATCACTGTTAAAGAGACAGAAGACGAGCGCCGTACAAATGCCGCGAGAGACCAGTTTTACGGAGATTAAACCCTCTAATGAGGGGATAATCATCCGAATCCGACGCTGAGGAAAGTGATCACTCACACTTATCAGCTCTACGTTAAATCCCGACTCTCTTCTCCGACATAATATCCACTATAAATACTAATAAACTCTACTTTGTATTATTATGTAAGGAATAAAACTCTCTCTGCTGCCGTCGATGTGTTTTATTTCTTTTATAACACAGCAATCTGCCAACGATTACTGTTTGTGTTTATTAAAAAGACAATAAGTCATACTCTTTTATCCGTTTATAGTTAAATTTAATGTTTATCCGTTTATAGTTACATTTAATAGCGGCTATAAACAGTTGCCTCACTTTTCTCTTTCAAAGGACAAAAAAAAAAAAAAAAACCGCAGTTTTGTCTGCAGTGTAAACCCCTCTGTGCTGAACACGTACGGCTTTTTACCTCCGACACTGGAGACTCCTTCCGTAAACGTTAAATAAACACATATCTACTCACAGCAAACTTCGCCATGTGTTTTATACTCCATCTATCGTTATCCTGTGAATGAGCTGTTACTATAGAAACAGTGAGTATTACAGTGAGTGCATTAATATACAGTAAACCTGGTGCTGGTATAGAGAATGAATGAACACGTCCTGACGAAGCGTGGTGGTATAAAGACAGTAATAATGAGCGTCCTGATGTGAGTGTGTCAACAGGAAGTAGAATTTCTGCGGCATGGTGTAGGGAAGGAGAAAGAAGATCTTATAAATCTTCTCACAGAGTTCAGATCTTTCCATCAGACCACCTCCTCCTCCTCCTCCTCCTCATCATCATCTAAACATCATATGTATATATGTGTGTGTGTGTGTGTGTGTGTGTGTGTGTGTGTGTGTGTGTCAG
Source organism: Cranoglanis bouderius (assembly GCA_023630585.1). Taxonomy (NCBI): domain Eukaryota; kingdom Metazoa; phylum Chordata; class Actinopteri; order Siluriformes; family Cranoglanididae; genus Cranoglanis; species Cranoglanis bouderius. The sequence goes on from CM042549.1 coordinate 1,729,683, forward strand.
AGGGGTTAACAGCCTCTCAGTGGGCAGCTAAAAGGGAGCAGTAGTGCATTAGCAGCTAGTGGAGTGAAGTTAGGGTGAGTTGGTAATAAGCCACAGCCAGACATCAGAGCTAATGATGGGGCCTGTGCTCTCTCTCTCTCTCTCTCTCTCTCTCTCTCTCTCTCTCTCTCTCTCTCTCTCTGACTCACTCACACACATGTATGATGTTTAGATGATGATGATGAGGAGGTCTGATGGAGGTCTGATGGAGGGATTTGAACTCTCCGAGCCTCAGCCCTACAGTAAATGGATGGTCTGGACACGGGGTCAATCCCGGGGCTGACACACGGCTGCATGCTCCATGGTGAGGTCTGCAAGCTACCGTGTGATGTTATATGGTGTGTGTGTTCTGAGTTATACACTTCCGGACATCCATACAGCTACTTTACCATGACTCAAACCACAAGACAGAGTGTAAGACAGTTATAAATGGATTTCCAACAAGGAATCCAATGCTGTACTTGTGATCTCTGTATGTCTCTGTGTTGTTTTTTTTTCTTCCTTCAGAGACCGAGTAGGATTTATGATCTTCTCACCAGAAAAGTTTTCTCATCCTCTAATTCCACTCGTCCTTCTCCGAGCCTTACAGCTTTATAGATTTTTTTGTCACCCTTTATGGCAAATAAATTCTACTGAATATTGAAAAATAGGAAATAATGATGGCTGCCGCACTCCCCACCCCAACAGGGGGCCAATCTAACGATCTTAATTCCTCAGTGTCAGAGCCTGACTTTATATTAGCGCGTACTCATGATCGAGACCTTTTCTGAGTGCCGAAGCTCAAGGCTTCCCGTTTCTCAGCAACGATCATCGTCCAGTTCATCGTTCCCGTTTCCTCATCACTAGTCCCGTGTGAATAAACCCCTTGTTGAGACCCGTTCTGCTTCCTATTCCTACAGTGCTTATTTCTAGTTCTTCAGTCTGGAGTTCTAGATCTTAACAAGGATTCGGGGATAAACACTGATGCAGAATCAGGAGCTGAAACTCTAAAGGTGCTGGAGAGATCCACAAGCTCAAACGGGAGAACCTATTCCCAGGACACCCACAGCCTGAACGCTCCGCAAAGCCGGGGTTTATGAAGGAGTGGCTAGCAGCATGAAATCCCAGTGGAAGTTTGTTGGAGACTCAGCAAACATGTGGAGAAAGGTTCTTGAGTCTGATGAGATCAAAACTGAACTTTCTGACCTTGGAACAAAGCGCTTGCATTTGGTGGAAACCCATCACTCTGAGAATATCATCCACACTGTGAAGCATGGTGGTGGGAGCATCTTGTTGAAAATTACCCTTAGCCTCTTGGTTGCCTCTCTGAGTTTCTCTCTTTCTTTCTCTCTCTGTCTGTCCTCTCTCTATCTCTCTCCCTCTCTCTCTAAGAAGAAAGGAGGGAGAGAAATGCAGACAGGGGGAAGAGAGACAGAAAGGAGGAGAGAAGGGAAAGAGACAGACACAGACGGGGGAGACAGAGAAAGGGATGGGTCGAGAAACAGACAGAGAGAGAGAGAGAAATCTAATCTATCACATAATAAACAGATAGAGAACTTCTCTAATAGATAGAGAACCTGACAGAGAAGCTTTGCTCCGCCCCCAAATTCGGCGATCATATCCAATCAGATCCGATTAGATCAGTAAAAATCCCCACACCTAACAAATTCAGCTTTATACTGAGAGATTTACTTTCCCATGATGCTAAGCGCTAAGAGAGGCATGAAATGGAAGCAGTGAGAGTCATTAAGGCCTCGGAGGACGACAGGAAGTGAAGAAGAGCCTCTCGGGGAGAGACGGAGCGCTAACAAGCAGGTGGAGATTCACCGAGAGACGGGCGTCCCTTTACCTCGTCCCTAAGGGAGCGCACGCAAACTCAGGTCACGTTTCCCCCGCCTCTATCGTTCCACGGGTATTTAATTAGTCCTCGATGGTTTAGAGGAGATGGGAGAGGATGGAAAAGAGAGAGAGAGAGAGAGAGAGAGAGAGAGAGAGAGAACGAGAATCATGCTACGTTATTATCTATCATCATCATTCACCATGCAATAGTTTCTTCTTACATCTCACTACAGTGCACATAACAGCTGTGTGTGTGTGTGTGTGTGTGTGTGTGTGTGTGTGTGTGTGTGTGTGTGTGTGTGTGTGTGTCATTTGGCAGAACTGCCAAAGTGTTTAAATAACCTAAAGGACCTTGTGATCATAAAGTGTTTTACACACCGGAGAAAAAAGGAAACTCCTTTCATCACCAGGAAACCGAACCCTCACATCCCTGCGCTCGTGTCTGATAATTAACTCTCGTGTTTTGTTTTCTTTTGATCTCGTGTATTACATCCCGCTCGAGTCTTCAGGTGTAATATGTACAACACAGGGATGCTGACAACATGAAGTGGGAGCAGAAAATAGCAGGAAAATAAACATGGAGCTTGAGGGGAAAAAAAAAAAAAACATAAACGGATTCATCGGAATAAAACCAGAGTGGAGACACGTGAGATCGGGGGCTTGTTACTCGCTAACGTGGAGGCGGGGTAAAGGCATACCGGCCGAAGTGTGACGTGTAACAGCTGATGTGAAAAGTGGTTTCACTCTGCGTTCACACTAGCGAGCACACGGCGTCGGTCCGCATCGTGTGGAATATTCACACAGACTTCTACAGAGCCAAAGTGACTTCTGTATTCTGTACTAGTGTCAAAGCAAAGCCTTCATCTATGACTGTGTGTGTGTGTGTGTGTGTGTGTGTGTGTGTGTGTGTGTGTGTGTGTGTGTGTAGATATAACTACAAAGGGATTAGATAAGTGTATGTGTGTGTGTGTGTAGATATAACTACAAAGGGATTAGATAAGTGTATGTTTGTGTGTGTGTGTGTGTGTGTGTGTGTGTGTGTGTGTGTGTGTGTGTGTGTACACTACTGACCCTGTAAGCTCTATAAATAAGAAATGAATGTGTGCCAGATTAGAACATGAAGTTCCAGCGTTTCTCAGTAAACATCCAGGAGATGTTCTCCTGCTGTGACGAGACACTCGGGTGTTTGATGAGTTTTGTGCCTAGGCTGTTGATTTACGACTTTTATTCTACTCGTTTCTAACGCATGCGTGGGGTTGGGGGAACTGTGTATACTTTATTTCTTACAGTGTTAGAGTTATTTATTAACCCTAACTCGAGGAGCGTACCTTATTCCTCTCTGCCCCTGAACACCGACTCTTTCTCTACGACACATCCCGAATAAATGTGGAGTATGTAGAGAGAGAGAGAGAGAGAGGGGACAGGAGCGAGAGGAGGTTGGAGTGGAATAGCCGAGAGCTCGGAGAGCGAGGGATAGTCGTGAATAAAACATGTCCGGATGGAGGTGACAGGGCTATATTTTAACTTTATAGGACAAATCCCTCGCCGATCTCATGAATACCACACCTGCAATCCGGCCCCGTATCAATGAGTCTGGTGGGAGGATCTGGCAACCCTGGTGAATTTCAACGAGACGCTTCCTTTATGCAGGAATCGGCGCTGAAATGCCAAGGTCGGGCTCGGAGGGAGCGCGGAGGACGCTTTCGGGGACTTCTTCTTCTTTTTTTTTTTTTTTTTTTTTTTTTTTTTCTCCCTGGCTGAACCTGTATAGGTTCGGACGGTTTCTTAAGAAATGGAAATGTCGAGCTCGGATGACACGTCCCATCTGAACGCCTTTCGCATCTGTGACAGGGAAGGAGACGGGATAAATGGAACGGACTGGGGATTGAATTAAATTCTAATAAACGTTATTTAACCTCGGGGGCGCCATTGGCTGCCGGACAAAGTGAGCATCAATGTCAAACAGCAGAAAAGACAAACACAATTGCCAGATTATTAGGTATACTAGGTATAATATTCCAATCTTGTCCTTAAATACTGCACATTTAAAAAAAATAATAAATTTTAAAAAAAATCTTTTATCTAATAAAATTCGCTACAGCACCTTTACAAAAACAGAACGATGTGAACAAAGTGAGGAAAAATAAACAGACTATTTAAATATACTGTACAAAATCGGCTACTGCAATTAGTCAACAATATTATTACACACATTAAAAACATCATCCCAGGTGAGATCCATTTACGACCAGCTTTCCCGAGTAGGCGTCAGTTTTTTTTTGTTGTTTTTTTTGCAACGTCTATGCTCCTGAGATCAATTCTGTCCCATCTGGAAGGCAGAATAATCAAAATCCTCTTTCCAAAATGATTTCCCGACTCGAAACTTTGCGTCCTCGGTTCGGTTTCGCTAAAGAACGATCGCTCTTAGCGCTATTTCTATTAGCTCAGCTCTCTCCATAAGAGTGTCAGGAGGATATTTAAGGCTTTATGGTGCTCAATTAGTATCAATATACTTTACACTGATCATCATTACGCTGATTATGAGATATCTATAACAGGGATTTAATAAATCTAACAACCGCGCTGCTGTAAAATCTGAAGCGCCGGCCTGGGAATATTGCTAAGTAGTGAAGTAGTGAAGAGGACAGGAGGGTTAACGGGAAATGCGAAACTCAATAGTGTGTGCTGTTACTGTACATTTCTCTGTAGTGTGTGCTTGTGTGTGAGCGAGAGAGAGAGAGAGAGAGAGAGAGAGAGAGAGAGAGAATCACTCTTTTCCTGTACAGCTTTTTATCCCTTTGCTCCATCTTATCGAGCAGGTGAGTGATCGATCTCCGGCGCGGCTTAACCTCTCGCTCTGTACATCACTCCGTCTTTCACCGCTTCCTCCCATCTCTCTCTGGGTTTGCTCCTTCCTGCATTTTTCACCGCCTCGTGTTCTCTTCAGTGTTTATAAACACACACAAAAAAAAAATGACTCAATCTGCGTTTTTTAAAAATATACATATAATTAAAAGCATTTTCGTCCAGACAAAAGATAAACTGGACCGTATTCTCCAGCGCCCACTGGGTCACACTCGGAAAGTTTTTTTTTTTTTTCTTTGGCGGATCGCCCTCGCCCCCACGGCTCCGCCTCCGCTGGGGCCCCGACTCGCTGCCTCTGCCCTCTGATCCGCGCCACTGATTCCTCCTCGGCTCAGAAAAATCCATCTCTCTGAACCTCCGACGGCAGGCGCGCGACATGCCCTGCGTTCCAATGCTGTTTTTAAGCACGCTCTCGTTCACTTCCCCTCTGCAGCCGGAGCCAAGTTCGTTAAACGGCCTTCACGTCACGGTGTTGGAGCATTCTGGATTCTGATTGGTCAACAGGTGTCGAATTAGTTTTCTACGAAATAGCGCTGCGGCTGCAAATCCCAGGTTTATAATTAAGACGCGTTATCGTTTTTTTATAGTAAGTTATCGTCTGCGGTGCACGATCCGCATGCACGACGTTTTCTGTAAGGAGATGTTTATGGAAGGAGTCTCCAGTGCCAGCTTTGACTTTGTAATAGTCAGAGGTAAAGGTGTAATCTCTGCTACTTTTGTGTCTTATTAACTTCAAGAGAGAGAGGGAGAGAGAGAGAGAGGGGGGGGGTGGACAGGCTGGTGGGGGAACGACTGTTTATAGCTGCTATGACGTGAGTGAGATTGAACACGAAATGTAACTATAGACGGATAAAAGTCGCAACGTGTCGTTCATTAGTAATTTTTTATTTTTATTTTTTAAACTGTGATTGTTAAGCAAAGTGCTGCAGTGGAAGAGGAATAAACCATTCATGCTGTCAGAGCAAAATACTGTGGGGTTACTGTTACCCACGTTGATGTTGGTTATTTTCCCAAAAACCGCACGGCACGCGAGTGTTTCATTCCTCTTACAGTACATCACTGTGATTGATTGTGTTTGTTCAGCCGTACCCGTCGGTACATGATAATGTCACCATAGATAAAGGTTTCATGTGACAGATGCCAGTCTATAAAACCTACAGAAAAGTCTAGCTTTTGTCCGTACGCCGCCTTTGAAGCTTATTCGCCTGGAGACACTCGTGCTGCATTAGAGATGTGCACAAACAGGATGAGTGGAGGACTGTATACTGTAACACACACACACACACACACACACACACACACACACACACACACACAGCAGCAGTGTGCTGTTTTCTTTTTCCCTCCAGCGAACCTGTCAGCACCTTCCCCTCCTCAGCCTCATTTCAAACAGCGCAGGGAAACAGCCATGAACACAAATCAACAGATGAACAGCAGATAAATCTGTAAACGCTACAGAAGAGGAAGGAGATTTAGCTTAAAACCTGACACAGGGGTTCACTGAGGTCTCTCTCTCTCTCTCTCTCTCGGTTTTGTACTCTTGCCGTACTGCATCATGACCCGAGGCGTCTCCGCACCTCTGACAGACAGTTGTGAGGAACAACAGAGCTAAAGCGCACGAAGGTGACACACCGCTGTCAGCTCGCATGTCATTCTGGATTCAGCTGCTCTGTCTGTATTCACACTGACATGCTGAAAGCGTTTAAAGGGTTTGAGGGTTTGGAGCTGAGAGTAAAGGAGCTTTACCTTTAAAAACGTGCCGGGAATGCGTTCAGATAGCAGCGCAGAGGCGCTCAGGGTAAAGGTACGCCATTTCGCGATTCTGATTGGCTGGAGGGCGTTGATTCGTTTTCTCTGAGAGACTAGAGCAGCTCCAAAAACGCAGATTCACACTCATTCTAATACCTTATCGTTTCCATAGTAAACACCTCGTAAACGTATTTACACGTCTGTTTTCCGTGAGCGCACGTTTTTATAACGTTTACGGAAGGAGTCTCCAGTGTCGGAGCATTTTTCGTATTTATCTTACTAACATCAGGGGAGAGAGAAAAAAAAAATAGAAGCTGGTGAGGGAACGACTGATGATTATAGCCGAAGTCGTTTCACGGACATTGAATGTAACTGTAAACGGATAAAAAGTACAGCGTGTACAAACGGTTGGCAGGTTGCTGTGGTAGGAGAGGAGTAAAACGCTGCTGTTACAGACACTTTGAAGCGATGACTCGTCGTTTCATCACACCACCTTGTTGTTGATTATTTTCCTATAACAGCATGCTACGATGTGATTTATTCTTTGCACAATGAATATATTTACGTGTATAAACCGTAATACATGACCGGGAGTCACTATAATCCATAAATTCCCCCATATGGCTGTAAATAGTTCTCTAATTTGTGTATATAATGTATAGCCTGTATATATATATATTATATATATATAGGATGGTAGGACTATAATGTGTATTCACGTGGATTAAAAACAGGAGGAAGCATGTGCAGGTGTCCTGTTAATTAAGAAAAAACATCGTTAAGAAGCCCAGCGTTCGTCCGCTATCTGGATCAACACGCCGCAGTGAGTCTGAACACTTCCACTAATCGCTCCCGACGTGATCGTTTCTTCCTTTGTTGAAAACGAGAACCGTCCTCCACGTCCGTCTTCTCTCCATCATCAGGGCTCCATTGTTGTGAACGTCATTATGCGGCGTAATTGACATAATCCCCGTCTTCTTCTGGAGCTGATTTCAGAGCAGAAAACAGGATGTGAGGTAATTAGCGCTAGAGAGTGACCTTTTCATTGTCTGTCCTGGAGGAGAGCGGAAAAAAGAAGAAGAAAAAAACTAAACAAAACCAACAAGTTCATTTCCTCAGGGAGAGCTCGGTGAACAGACAGCGGTGTAGAGCTGGTTTGATCCTCAGCCTTGAGCCATGTGGCGCCTGACTGTTGTCTGTTTATCGGGGACGTCTTTAAAGTGCCGCCTTTTCCCTCTGCAGGGATGTCTCACTGATCTCCGACTGGAACTGACTACAAGGCTGTCTTTTATATATATATATATATATATATATATATATATATATATATATATATATATATATATATATATATATATATATATATATATATATATATATATATATATATATATATATATATATTTTGAGCTGCCCTTTATATGAAATGCCCTTGGAACGCCCGCTGAGCGTTTTATCCTCCAAAGTGGAATAGAAGAAGACCTGAAAAATGCAAGGAGAGGAAGATCGAACTGCAAATAGCCTGCGATTAACGTAAGTCCCTGTAGTATGTGCTTATTTAAGAGCTGAAAGGCGGAAGAGTGGGGAGTAAGTGTAGAGTACGATATCTACGCTGATTACAGGACGTACACATGAATAGAGCACACTTCATTATGCCGACTGTAATCATTAACGTTACATGCATTATGGAGGTGTGTGAGACTGAGCGCTCCACTTACACAGCTCTGCCACCTGAACACTGTACCTGAGCCACGGGGGGGGGGGGGGGGGGGGGGGGGGGGAGAGAGACAGAGAGAGAGAGAGAGAGAGAGATTAGGTCCCGGGGTGTCATATATCAGCGCTCTCATGGTGGAGTGTGTGTGTGTGTGTGTGTGTGTGTGTGTGTGTGTGTGTGTGTGCGCGCATGTGAGTGTGTGTGAGTGTGTGTGTGTGTGTGTGTGTGAGTGAGTCACACCAGCTTGAGAAGTGTAATGCGATACACTCGCCTACTCAGAGCCCAGGCTAAATGCGAGGGGAGGAGAAGGGAGGAGAGGACAGGGAGTAAGAAAAGAGCGAAGACGAAGCTTTAGCTTTATAAAAGGCAGTTTAAGGGTCCTTGGGTAAAACGGTGACAGCTGAAACAAGACGGAATAAAAAAGCGTGAAAAAATTCTGCAGCTGCAGTACAGCAGGATATTAAAGAATAGCAGACTGAGAGGAAAACGGTTTAGTGAGCAGAAATAGTGAACTCCTGCAGCTACGCTTGCTAAGTTAGCATTCGTTTACTAGGTTAGATTTTGTTCACTAGGTTAGCTTTTGCTCAGTATGATATCTTTTACTCACTAGGTTAGCTTTTGCTCACTAGTATATCTTTTGCTCACTAGGTTAGCTTTTGCTCACTAGTATATCTTTTGCTCACTAGGTTAGCTTATGCTCACTAGTATATCTTTTGCTCACTAGGTTAGCTTATGCTCACTAGTATATCTTTTGCTCACTAGGTTAGCTTTTGCTCACTAGTATATCTTTTGCTCACTAGGTTAGCTTATGCTCACTAGTATATCTTTTGCTCACTAGGTTAGCTTATGCTCACTAGTATATCTTTTGCTCACTAAGTTAGCTTTTGCTCACTAGTATACCTTTTGCTCACTAGCTTAGCTTTTGCTCACTAGCTTAGCTTTTGCTCACTAGGTTAGCTTTTGCTCACTAGGTTAGCTTTTTAGTTGAGGCTACCAGACTCGACTAGAACTGAGTGAGATATAGTGCCAGAGACGTAACACATTTTATTCTTGTCTGTTCAGATAAAATCCAGGCCTTTCGATGGACATGAGGAAGTTGCAGTTTGGTTTGACTTCATGTGAGTCAGATGATCGCGAGCGGCACAATCTCAGTACCCGATGATGTGAAACACATAATTAGAAGGAGTAAATGTGTACATTACATTGGGAACACCTGAGTCATGCAAGAGCTTCAGTTAATGTTCACATCAAACATCAGAATGGGGGATGGGATCTCAGTGATCTCAGTGACCGTGAGTACTTCAGAAACTGCTGATCAACAGTCTGTAGAGTTTAAACAGGATGGTGCGAAAACCAAAAAACATCCAGTGAGCAGAAGTTCTGCGGGCGCTCGCTGATGAGCCGATGAGGTCAGAGCCGAATGATCAGACCGGTAACTCGGGTAACCAACCGCTCTTTACAACTACGCTGAGCAGAAAAGCGTCTCTGACCACGTACGAGTCACCAAAACTGGACAGCTGAAGATTTAAAAAAATGGAAAGTGTCCTCTAAACCCCGCCCACTTCATACTAGAGAAAGGGTGGGCATCATGCTTCCAGAATGTTCCTCTTTGTAAAGCTTTAAGCAGGATTCTCTCGGCCTGCAGGTGATGCCATGTACATCGTTTTTATTTGGACTGTGATGCTAATAATACCAAGGCTGCATGCTAAAGTGAACATCGTGCGTCTATCTGTTCTCTTCACCGGCGTTGCTAACGACGCCCACGGCTGACTCGGGAGCAAAAAAATATCCAGAGGTTCACGGGCGCTGATGGGTTGATGGAAGTTTCGAAATGTAAACAGCTTCGGCTCCACTGTATGTTGAGTTTATTTATTAGCTGCTCATCAGTGTATGTAATAAAGCAGCAGCAGTGTGTAAAGCGTATATATACACTGATGTAGGAAATAATAAACCCACGTCTCAGTGTGAATAAATGATCATAAATGTCATTCATTTTCCTTTCCTCTGCCCAATTCCAGCAGTAAATGAGAGGCTGGAGGACTGAAGAAGCTGTAGGACGAGGCTGTGGGACGAGGCTGTAGGACGAAGCTGTGGGAAGAGGCTGTGGGACGAGGCTGTGGGACGAAGCTGTGGGAAGAGGCTGTGGGAAGAGGCTGTGGGACGAAGCTGTGGGAAGAGGCTGTGGGAAGAGGCTGTGGGACGAGGCTGTGGGAAGAGGCTGTGGGAAGAGGCTGTGGGACGAGGCTGTCGGACGAGGCTGTGGGACGAGGCTGTGGGACGAGGCTGTGGGACGAGGCTGTGGGACGAGGCTGTGGGAAGAGGCTGTGGGACGAAGCTGTGGGACGAGGCTGTGGGAAGAGGCTGTGGGACGAGGCTGTGGGACGAGGCTGTGGGACGAGGCTGTGGGAAGAGGCTGTGGGACGAAGCTGTGGGACGAGGCTGTGGGAAGAGGCTGTGGGACGAGGCTGTGGGACGAGGCTGTGGGAAGAGGCTGTGGGACGAAGCTGTGGGACGAAGCTGTGGGAAGAGGCTGTGGGACGAGGCTGTGGGACGAGGCTGTGGGAAGAGGCTGTGGGACGAGGCTGTGGGACGAGGCTGTGGGACGAGGCTGTGGGACGAAGCTGTGGGACGAGGCTGTGGGAAGAAGCTGTGGGACGAGGCTGTGGGACGAGGCTGTGGGACGAGGCTGTGGGAAGAGGCTGTGGGACGAGGCTGTGGGACGAGGCTGTGGGACGAGGCTGTGGGACCACTGCAGTAGACCAGATTGCACGCTGATGCCGTTCTTGTTATGGAGCGAGTGAATTCCTGCAGTGCTTTTGAAGAGCTCAGCTCAGCAGTGAACGAAGGTGTGCTTTAAAAAAAAAAAAAACCTCTGAAAACACGACAATTACCAGTTTCTCTTCTTCTCCTGATCTGACAGGGTTTTTTTTTTTTTTAGTGCCTTGACGGATTGTACGTTTCTTTATTCTGTCATCAGCAGTTTCCCTTCTGACAGAGAGAGCTACAGAGGAGCAGGAGTGGAAGAGGAAAAGCCACAAAACGTTAATCTCATTACTTAAACGGAGAGGGTGATGTAGCGGGAATGGAGATTCTGGATTGTGATTGGTCAGAAGGTGTCGATTCATTTCACAGCCGCAAATCACAGGTTTATATTAATATTCTGATACGTTCTAATATGTCATCGTTTCTATAGTAACGGCTAATTCACAGGGAATTGTGTGGCAGATGATCCACATAAACGAGGAGATGTTTATGTAACATTTATGGAAGGAGTCTCCAGTTTCAATTTTCCACCATCTTCGGGACAGAGGAGTGATAAGTGAGAACAGGAACTAGTTGTTCCGTAGAACATCGAATGTAACTATAGACGAAATGAAACTATAAACCTACACCTAGCTAACTATTCTTCGACTTAGCTGCTAGAAGTGTATTAGTTAATGAAATCGCTCAGCTGTCACCCTGAACCTGATGGTCTGGCCGAAGCACCAGCGTTGCACTGAGCAAAACTCCTCCCTAAATCCCACATTCTCCACTCAGCAACGTTTCATTTTTCACCCGAACTGATACTTTAATGTGGTTTATGTGCGAGTCATCGCCATATTATTTGTGTGATATATTGGGAGAACTCTGGTGAGTCTTTGACACAATACAGTGAAAGGTGAAATCACACAGTGGTACAGAACAAGCTGTACTCCTTCTCCAAACTCCCACACTGTCACACTGAAACTTTATATCACACACACACACACACACACACACACACACACACACACACACACACACACACACACACACACACACTCAGCTCTACTCCGTATCATCTCCACACTGTCTACAGACTGTCCTAATGGGTGTGGCCTAATATTCTAATCAGCACAGCTTGATTGACAGCCCTCTGTGTGAGACTCCAACACTCAGGCAACTAAACACAACAGGGAGAAGCAGGACTGTATGTAACAAACACTCAGAGAGAGAGAGAGAGAGAGAGAGAGAGAGAAGAGAGAGAGAGAGAGAAGAGTCTCCTGCTGTGGTGATAAATCTGATCTGCCTCCAATTACCAACCAACAGCTCCACCTGAACATCACCTTCATCTTACTCCTCATCTCTCCATCCATCTCTCTCTCTCTGAAAAAGTAAGAAATCCTGCAAAACAAAGGGAAAGTTTTTTCTCCTCCTGTACACACACACACACACACACACACACACACACACACACACACACACACACACACACGCACACACACCGCACACACCTGAATCTTCCATTCTATATGAAGTGCTGCTGCATGCATAATGTGAGCTACACTGTCAAACAGACTCCATCACCACTCCACACACACTCCTCACACACTCCTCACTGACCACACACACTCCTCACTCACTCCTCACTGACCACACACACTCCTCACTCACTCCTCACACACTCCTCACACACTCCTCACTGACCACACACACTCCTCACTGACCACACACACTCCTCACTCACTCCTCACACACTCCTCACACACTCCTCACTGACCACACACACTCCTCACTGACCACACACACTCCTCACACACTCCTCACACACTCCTCACTGACCACACACACTCCTCGCACGCTCCTCACCGACCACACACACTCCTCACACACT
>CM042549.1:1747500-1757500 GCA_023630585.1 Cranoglanis bouderius
CTCTCTCTCTCTCTCTCTCTCTCTCTCTCTCTCTCTCTCTCTCAGAGTGTGACAGCTCTGATGTGAGGGCTACACGACAGTGTATCCATTTCAGCACCAGTGTAACATGTAGGAGGTGACAGAGGAAACTGCAGTGCTAACAGCTACAAGGTACAGAAAGTTACCATGTACCAAAACAATCTGTAGCAGAAACTTACCCACCCAGTTTCACAGAAAAAATGTTCGCGTGCGACTCATCTGCAACACCGTCTATACGTGGATAATCAACGTTCTAGCAAAAGCGTATGTTGCACAGCAGCATATCACCGAAATAATTCAATTTGGTTCATTACAGTTCCATTCAGCAACAGTATGATTTGATTTGATCCGATATGGATTGATGTGAAACTGCATATTAAAATCAGCACCAATATGATTCAATTTGATCCAGTATGATTCGATTCAGCACCAGTATGATTGGGTTTGATCCAATATGATTCAATTCAGCACCAATATGAGTCAATTTGATCCAGTATGATTCGATTCAGCACCAGTATGATTGGGTTTGATCCAATATGATTCAATTCAGCACCAATATGATTCAATTTGATCCAGTATGATTCGATTCAGCACCAATATGATTTGGTTTGATCCAATATGATTCAACTCAGCACCAATATGATTCAATTTGATCCAGTATGATTCGATTCAGCACCAATATGATTTGGTTTGATCCAATCAGCAGCAATGAGATTCAATTTGATCCAGTATGATTCTATTCAGCACTTATGTGATTCAGTTGGATCCAATATGATTCAATTCAACACCAGTATGATTCAGTTTGATCCAGTATGATTTGATTCAGCACCAATATGATTTGGTTTGGTCCAATATGATTCAATTCAGCACCAATATGATTCAATTTGATCCAGTATGATTCGATTCAGCACCAATATGATTTGGTTTGATCCAATATGATTCAATTCAGCACCAATATGATTCAATTTGATCCAGTGTGATTCGATTCAGCACCAATATGATTTGGTTTGATCCAATATGATTCGATTTAGCACCAATGTGATTCAGTTGGATCCAATCAGCAGCAATGAGATTCAATTTGATCCAGTATGATTCAATTCAGCACCGATGTGATTCAGTTGGATCCAATATGATTCGATTCAGCGCAAATGTGATTCAGTTGGATCCAATATGATTCAATTCAGCACCAGTGTGATTCAGTTGGATCCAATATGATTCAATTCAGCACCAATATGATTCAGTTTGATCCAGTATGATTTGATTCAGCACCAGTATGATTTGGTTTGATCCAGTATGATTCGATTCAGCGTGAATGTGATTCAGTAGGATCCAATATGATTCGATTCAGCACTAATGTGATTCAATTCAGCACCAATATCATTCAATTTGATCCAATATGACTCGATTCAGCACCAGTATGATTGGATTTGATTCAATATGATTACAATCAGCACCAATACGATGTGAAGAGGTGCATAGCAACGTATCAAACGCTGAAAGTCACGTGGCAATGCACTATGGTAGCACAGGTATTTTATAAAAACGTGGAAAGTCTATGTATTCTCAGAAGCCTAAAGAATTTACAGCCTAAAAACGATCCGTGTTACTGTAGTGCGTTACCATGTGACTTGTAAGCCTGATTGTGTTTGCAGTTTAAGCATGAAGTAGGCTGTGCTCAACATATCTAAAAAAGGATGTAAAATTATTTATTTCATATTGACCTAATTAAAATATTGGAGTGGTAGAGACGCGGCTGGTTAAAATACGTTGGTGCAGAACGTGACAAACAGAGCATTTGAGCGAACGTTTGATACGTTGCTATGCAACATGCGCTTGTGACAGAACGATGATATTCAACATTATATATATATATATATATATATATATATATATATATATATATATATATATATATATATACATATAAGTGCTGGGGATAAGTTGCATGCGAATGTTTTTTCTGTGAGACTGGGTTGGTAGTACATAACGTTCATCACATAAGCTCTGATATCACTCATTATCTCCCCACGAATCCTAAAAGACCACCACTTAATTACATGGACCCCTGGTCTGCTGCTTCTACAGTGTTATATCTGTGTAGAATTTCACGCAGCTCCACAAAGAAAGAACTAGTTGAAGGATTAATAAAAAGGAAATAAGGCGTTTTTAAAGCTGCTGTTGCCTATCAGTGCGGCCTTTAATCTAGCCCGGAACGCTGTGTGTCCATAACGGTGCCGAAAATCTGGACCACCTGCTGAGGTTTCCTTCGTTTACTGAAGAGAGACTCAGTCAGAGTCGTGTGTAATGACTGCGGCGCCGCTGATCCTCCACGCCAACCCCGCTCTCACGCCCGCGGCGAGCCGTTCATTTCCGTGAGAGCTGGAGATTTCTGACGACGGGATGCGGAGCGGGCGTTAGCGGTGCAAAAAGTGGGCGGAGCAAGTGACGTGAGCAAGTTGAGAGAAGTTTAACTTTATGCGCAGGAGAAGAGAATAAGCGACTACCGATCAGAGTGAGGCACTGGGGTGCGTTTCTTTTTCTTCCCCCCCCACTGATCGTGAAACTTTATCTGTTTTTAGAAAATATCTGAAGTAGACATGTTTTATTTATCCGAAACAGACGAGCGTTAGTGTTTATGCTGGGATATTTCTGTACAGGAAGCCCTTAGGCAGGTAAAATAGGCAGCAGAAATCACTTCAGAGCAAAATGTAAAGCCAGAAGTTTATTTATAGTGAGACCTAAACTTGAAGTTTTGTGATCAAATTAGTGGCTTATTATAGGCTCTAGTGGATGCCGCACTATTCTGGCATTATCACTGAAACCATGGCAACTAAATATAGGACACGCCCACAAACACTGCTCTTGTTGCCGCTCTGTGGTTCCTCTGTAGTCCTGGAGTGTTCTTTCCTTTTTTTATTATGCAGTATTATAAAAGTGAGGTTTTCCTCTTCTTCACGGAGGCTGTTGATGAGTAAGGCTGTGTAAAGCCCACTGAGACACAGCATGCTTCTAATCTCACCCACGGCTTATTTCAATATTTCATCCATAACGCATTATGAGCATGAATCAGACTGTTGACGCATCGCCACACACCAAACATCATATCACTAACAGAATCAATAGAATGTCTGATGAAAGATACCAGATTCGCTAAATTCCCCGCCATCGTAGTAAATATTTCGGCTAATTCCTCCACGAGGAAACGGAAAACTGAAATGTCCTCATGAGTCATTATGAAAATGTCAGGCCACTTTTTAAAGGGAATCAGAGGAGCTGATCTGATTGGCTTAATTGGCTGAGCTGATTGGCCAGATGCAAGTCTTAAGATTATGCATTAGTTTTAACTCCACCCCTTTTTTTCATGGTCATGACGATGACATGAGCATTCAGTGATCTCATCTCGTGCTTTATTATTTTTTTCTACTTGCGTTACAATCATTAAATTGGTGTTGATTGGATCCGGTTTGAGAAATATCTGATGTTGACTCACTGACATGAGTTAGATGATTGTATGTGACTGGTGTGACGTTTGTGTGTGTGTGTGTGTGTGTGTGTGTGTGTGAGAGAGAGACGGCTCACCATGGCGAGAGGGACGATGCCGGCCAGCTCTCTCTGGACGATGTGGATTTTTGTCTCGGTTTCGTCGGACGTCGCTCTGATGCCCGGATACTCCACCATCCAGGAGATCAGCCCACTGCCCACTGAGTCCATGATCACATCCATCTCCAGATCCACCTGCACCACCCGCTGCCACCCGGGTTCCACCCTGACACACACACACACACACACACACACACACACACACGGCCACATCAGTTATACTGACCACAATAACTCTTAGTATTTATGTGACATGCCATAAAATCCTAACCTTAATCCACTAAGAGACAAATGGAGAATATAAAATTTTGTTTCAGAACGCTACAGGAGAAATCCTTCTGAAATGACTACAAATGAAAAAATTCTTTCATTAGTTGAGTGTAAAAACTCAACCAAAAAAAAACCCCAACTCTTTTATGTTTTAATGATCCAGACACAAAGCTCTGACTGAACCGAGCACCTTTTCACACTTTACTTTCAAAGCTTTGAAGTGTGACATGACCTCATGATTAAAAACCTGAATGTGTGTCAAAACACATCCGACACCATTAACACTCACCCTGAGAGAGAAAACAGAGGAGTATCAGGAGAAGTCAAACACCAGAGAGAGAGAGAGAGAGAGAGAGAGAGAGAGAGAGAGAGAATAATGCAACACAAATAAAGTGACGAGCACAGAAATGTACAACTATTACTAAAGTTTAACCAGAGGAGGAGAGAAGAGGAGAAGTGAAGTGAAGTGAAGCGAAGAGAAGAGAAGAAAAAAGAGGAGAAGAGAGGAGAGGAGAGGAGAGAAGAGAAGAGAAGAGGAGAGGAGAGAGGAGAAGAGAAGAGAGAAGAGAAGTGAAGTGAAGAGAAGAGAGGAGGAGAGAAGAAAAAAGAGGAGAAGAGAGGAGAGGAGGAGAGAAGAGAGGAGAAGAGAGGAGAGGAGAGAAGAAAAAAGAGGAGAAGAGAGGAGAAGTGAGAAGAGAGGAGAGGAGAAGAGAGGAGAAGAGAAGAGAAGAGAAGAGAAGAGAAGTAAAGAGAGGAGAGGAGAAGTGAAGAGAAGAGAAGAGAAGAGAAGAGGAGAAGAGAGGTGAGAGGAGAGGAGAAGAGGAGAGAAGAGAAGAGAAGAGAAGAGGAGAAAAGAGGAGAGGAGAAGTGAAGAGAGGAGGAGAGAAGAGAGAAGAGAAGAGAAGAGAAGAGAAGAGAAGAGAGAGAGAGAGAGAGGAGAAGAGAAGAGGAGAAGAGAGGAGAGAGGAGAAGTGAAGAGAGGAGAGGAGGAGAGAAGAGAGGAGAGAGAGGAGAAGAGAGGTGAGAGAGAAAGAGAAGAGGAGAGAAGAGAAGAGAAGAGAAGAGGAGAAAAGAGGAGAGGAGAAGTGAAGAGAGGAGGAGAGAAGAGAGAAGAGAAGAGAAGAGAAGAGGAGAGGAGAGAAGAGAAGAGAGGAGAAGAGAGGAGAAGAGAAGAGGAGAAGAGAGGAGAGAGGAGAGGAAGTGAAGAGAGGAGAGGAGAGAGAAGAGAGGAGAGGAGAGGAGAAGAGAGGAAGAGAAGAGAGGAGAGGAGAGGAGAGGAGAGGAGGAGTGAAGAAGAGAGGAGAGGAGAGGAGAAGAGAGGAGAGGAGAGGAGGAGTGAATTTAAATCATATAAATAGTGATGAGTTACTGCACTTTAATATACGGATTACGCTCTCGAATTAATTTAACAGCTTTGCATATTTTGTTCTTTACATACAAATTTAATGAAACTTTTGTGAAACTCAGTCATTTCATATTAATAGCATTAATGAAAGAAATATTACATCTGAAAAAAGAAAGAAAGAAAGAATGAAAGAAAGAAAGAAAGAAAGAAAGAACGAAAGCCAACACAAATCCCTAAATGAAGAGAAATTAGAGCAGTGATTTGATGAAGAAGGCGGCTGTATGAACTGAAACTGCAGTCACGTAATCATATCAGAAATTACACAGGAACAACCTGACCAACAGCCGTGATAAACCCGGTCCCAGCACATTCACTTTCACAACACGCGAAACACACGCAGGTTCACGTCACGTCACGTCCTCACGGCTCCCTGTACACGCTGTCAACAGTGAACGATTTCACAATAACTTGGAGAGTACATTAGTGTGGGCGGAGCCTGAGTCGATCTGCGTTCTGTACGGGGGGGCGTGTTACGGGAGCGTTCTGTCTGAAGTCTTAAGTTAAGATCTGATAAGTTAAATTTTCACAAATTTGTATTACAGAAGAAAATCTTAACCCGCTTTAGGATTCTTATCTTATCTTACAAAATCTTAAACTGCTCCATCGAGTTCGATAATCGGCTCTCAGGTCTGTTACCAAGCAACCGACCACAGTGCTCCGTGGCGGTTCACAACTGGTCGCAATTCTTGTGCTGACTGCGTTATCATATTTCGTGGAAGTCTGTAATTATTTATCAGTGACTGTTATCGTTGGCTTTCAAATAAGTTTAGGATGCTTCTGTAATACTCTTTTCCTATCTGGAGTTAAGATAAGATAATGCACTTAGTAGGAAATGCTATTCTGTAATAACTAAATGAGATCCTAACTGAAATTGCCATGGTTACCAAACAGATAAGATAGGGTTCTAAAGTTAGGATCTTTCTGTAATACGACCCCGCCCCCCCCCATTATGTTAATTAGCGTAATTAAATAAGTTAGCTGTATAAGTTACACCACTTCCTGTAGAGGAGGAGAAGTTCCTTGTATAATCCAGAAAGCTCAGTTTCTCCTCCGCTCTCCTGCATCATGTTGGATTTGCGACGAAACGATGACTGTGAGGTTCGAAATGTTCCAAATCAAAATGTCAGCTTTAATGTCGGGACACGAGCGAGTTTATAACGGCTGCGGCGTGCAGAAATACGGCACTTTATTTCCTCCGTTTCAGTTTACTGTGGTCCCCGTGCTAGCCCAGAGTTTCAACTGATGTGAAGACGACAGAGAGACTCTCTCTCTCTCTCTCTCTCTCTCTCTCTCTCTTGTTCTCTCTCTCGTTCTCTCTTTCTCTCTCACACACACACCTACAGTACTGTGCAGACGTCTTAGGCACATGCAAAGAAATGCTGTAGAGCAAAGATGCCTTCAGAATAATGAAATTAAATGTTTCTACATTAAAAAATGAAACAAAGTCAATATTTGGTGTGACAGAAAAAATCAAAACAAAAATAAAAATAGTCTCCGGTACAATTAGTGCAGTTTTATAAGGAAATGAGCCGGTGAGTTTTATTGAGCATCTTGCAGAACCAGACACAGTTCTTCTGGACACTTTGACTTTCGCACTCGCTTCTTATTTCTGCAGCGAAACCCAGCAGCCTTCGTTGTGTTTACTGTCTGAAAAGTGTCTCTTACGTAATATACTGCTTTCTTTACTGACATACAAACATTTTTTTTCTGTAACATTTAATTAATGTGCTAGAAAACTAATGTTTGGGAATCTAAAATGTTTTTTTGTACCGACTTGATCATGTAGACGTCATCAAATAAAAAAAATCTATAACAAAGTTTGTACTAAAATAAAAATAGGGTACCTAAGACTTTGCACAGTGCTGTATACACTCTCACACACACACACACACACACACACACACACACGCACACACACACACACACACACACACACACACACACACACACACACACACACGCACACACACAGCTCCATACGGTATAATGTAAGTGAATTTCGCTCCAGTGGACGCTCCGGACGCACTGTGACCTCTTAGCAATCATTCATATTTCAGATTTATGTCAATTAGGATGGAGGAAAAAGTGCAGCTGTTTCCACTTGCAGCAGAAGTGCACATTAAAGCGTGTGAAATACGGCAGCGTTTGGGATGTCGGCCGAGTTCTAAACGCTTATGTAAGCAGTCCGTCAGAGCTAAAGCAAAAAAAACAAAAAACAAACAAAAAAAAAACGTCTGAGCAAGCAGAAGTACAATTCCAACATGACAATACTTGTCCTCTAACAAACAAGAAAAATTTGCATCTCTCTGTGATATGAGCAGTGGGAGAGATCGGGGCTCTCTGTGTGTGTGTGTGTGTGTGTGTGTGTGTGTGTGTGTGTGTGTGTGTGTGTGTGTGTGTGTGTGTGTAGAGAGAGAGAGAGAGAGGGGGGGGGGGGAGAGAGAGAGGGGGGGGGGAGAGAGAGAGAGAGAGAGAGGGAAGGCGATGACTTTGAAACAATAAAAACTTCTCTTGCAGGCAGAACTGCAGCAGCGAGCAGTGAAAGAGCAGAGGATGGCAGGTGAAAGGAGGGAGATAGAGAGGTGTGGGGAGATAGAGAGGTGTGGGGAGTGAGAGAGGTGTGGGGAGATAGAGAGGTGTGGGGAGTGAGAGAGGTGTGGGGAGATAGAGAGGTGTGGGGAGATAGAGAGGTGTGGGGAGATAGAGAGGTGTGGGGAGATAGAGAGGTGTGGGGAGTGAGAGAGGTGTGGGGAGTGAGAGAGGTGTGGGGAGTGAGGGAGGTGTGGGGAGTGAGGGAGGTGTGGGGAGTGAGAGAGGTGTGGGGAGATAGAGAGGTGTGGGGAGTGAGAGGTGTGAGGAGTGAGAGGTGTGGGGAGTGAGAGAGGTGTGGGGAGATAGAGAGGTGTGGGGAGTGAGAGAGGTGTGGGGAGATAGAGAGGTGTGGGGAGTGAGAGAGGTGTGGGGAGTGAGGGAGGTGTGGGGAGTGAGGGAGGTGTGGGGAGTGAGAGAGGTGTGGGGAGATAGAGAGGTGTGGGGAGTGAGAGGTGTGAGGAGTGAGAGGTGTGGGGAGTGAGAGAGGTGTGGGGAGATAGAGAGGTGTGGGGAGTGAGAGAGGTGTGGGGAGATAGAGAGGTGTGGGGAGTGAGAGAGGTGTGGGGAGTGAGAGAGGTGTGGGGAGTGAGGGAGGTGTGGGGAGTGAGAGAGGTGTGGGGAGTGAGAGAGGTGTGGGGAGTGAGGGAGGTGTGGGGAGTGAGAGAGTTGCTCGGCTGGCACTTTCTCTTTCCAAAGTATAGAAGGGGGAAAAGATCTGCAGAGGGTTTTTACAGCTGTGCTGAGAGAAAGCACATTTCTGTGAAGTGATGGACGAGTGGAGGGCGGAGGAGAACTGGGGAAATGGAGAAGAAGAAAAGCAAGGAGAAATTAATCCGTGTACTTTTTGGTTTTTCAGTCAGGAGAAAAAAAAAAAGCTTCCATTTTATAATCACGAATATCACATTTTTTTGTGCTTCTATACTTTCTTTAAAGGTATCGTTCATTTTTTTGTTCTTCTCGGCATGCAGCGGAAATCAATTCCCTTATTTCATAAATTATTCGTGAATAAATTAGACATCGACTCGTGTGTAATTGTTTCCACTCGTTTCACCGCGGCAGATTCTACAAATCAAACCTTCATGGATTCAGTACTGAGAAACCTCCTGAAGTCCTGAAGATGTCAGACAGTTTCCTCTGTTAGAAAGCACTGACGCTGGAGACTCCTTCCATAAAGGAGAAAAACACGTTTACTTCCAAGGAGGAAAAATTCTGACCTTCTTGTGAACTAATTCTAATTCAGTAACGTGTTCAACACATTCAGTTCAGTTCAGTACAATGTGGCTTAAAATCTCAGGAGTAAAGGTTTTCTTTCGCACTTATAATATAATAATATCTGACTAGTTGTGGAAACATTGGATGTAAAAATGTTGTCCACATTTGAACTCTGTGTCTAATGATCTGTTCTTTTGGATTCTTACATTAGCATCAGATACTGAAATATAATTCTCAAACACAGTTTTAGTGTTCGCCGTTAATTTATGTTAATGCACCTTAAGTGTTTTAACATTTATGCTCGGGATCAGGAGCTGCTGGAGCGACCCACTCTCTGTGGGAGGCATGAGATCATTTAGAGCAGATTTAAACACCAGCGTGGGTACAGAGACAGAGACGGACTAAATAAACCCTCTCCCTGCTGAGATCAGATATCTGGGGCCTTTTCTCTTGCTGAGAGCCATTAATTCAAGCTGTCCAGACTCTGCCATTATCAGTACTGTGATCAGAGTCGGTCCAGTTACCAAAGTCAGACCTGTTATCAGATTCAGTACCGTTATCAGATTCAGTACCATTATCAAAGTCAGTCTCGTTATCAGATTCAGTACCATTATCAGATTCAGTCTCATAATCAGATTCAGTACCATTAGCAAAGTCAGTCTCGTTATCAGATTCAGTAGTTATCAAAGTCAGTCTCATTATCCGATTCAGTACCATTATCAGATTCAGTCCTGTTATCAGATTCAGTACCGTTATCAAAGTCAGTCTCATTATCAGATTCAGTAGTTATCAAAGTCAGTCTCATTATCCGATTCAGTACCATTATCAGATTCAGTACCATTATCAGATTCAGTACCGTTATCAGATTCAGTCCTGTTATCAGATTCAGTACCATTATCAGAT
>CM042549.1:1762500-1765000 GCA_023630585.1 Cranoglanis bouderius
TTGTAAATCTGCAGCGGTGACTGTGATATTACAGCTAGGAAAAGTGTGTGTGTGTGTGTGTGTGTGTGTCTCCTACACTCACAGCGAGAGTGTTAGTATCAGCTGTAGTGTTGAATCACAGAGATAAACATCTCTGACAGTTTGATATAAACTTGAAACCTCACTATGTAGATTGTTAGTGTATATTCTCTTTGTTTCCTTCATTTTTTCCTTCCAGTGTGTTTAGTAACAAAGTTGAATCGAATACAGTCTACGTCCTACTAATACTAAGGGGCGTGGCTTTGCATACGGGTCTGAGGAACTTTAATGTTACGGAAGCGTTCTTTTCAGTACCATCTCGTTTGGTGTTGATCGGGCGAACGGATCAATACAAGCAATACAACAAGTTTGTTTACAGCGAAGATGGCAAGACTACAGGCGAATAATATCCAGGATCGAGCTGTTTAAACAGAAGGAGTGATCGAGGATAAACAGGTGAGAGTGCGAGGTGTGAAATCCAGGCTGGATTCCTGGATCGTCGGTCGGAGCGGATGTGACGTAGTTAAGACTAATTTAAGGTCCGGACCAGGTGATGTACAAGAGGAATAAAATGAATTCATCAAATTGTGATTGAAGAAGCACGTACTGTATGAAAGCTAGTAAATCCGATACTAATCCATCATCAGGGCAACGCTGGCTCACGACCAACACTCACGGATAAATCAGATAAATCTCTGATCCTCGTGTCTGACTACGCTTTGACCGATGAGTTTTTTTTATTTTATTTATTAATTTTTTAAAAACCTCCAATATGACGACTTGTTTCCATCCGGTCCGCTCAAGCTCTGCTTTAATCCTGATGTCACCGGATTGTCCGCCTCCTGCGTTCTTTCATGTCACATCTGCTGTTTATTTGTGACAAATAGAACCCGAGCGCCGCCTGTCACATGACTCTGTGTGCCAAAACACCACGCCTCTGTTTACTCAGCAGAGAAAGAGCTGCTTATACATTTCTCATTACATTGCAAGTGGAAACGGCCACCGTCACTGGGCAGGGCATCCAGATGGGGGCGCCAGAGATGGACTAGAGTACACAGTGCTGATCACAGGGAAAAAAAATAAAAACAAAACAGAGACAGGGTTGGAAAAAAAGATAAATGAGAAACTCTCATGTGAACTAATTTGCCTTGTACTTACATGTACTTATCTCTAATGTTTACCTTAATGACTGACATATTCATTGGCGCCCACACACACACACACACACACACACACACACACACACACACACACACACACTGTCACACATTCACTTTGTTCTAGATCAAAGAAACGCCTCCAGGACGTGAGAACCCAACACAACCAAAGACATGGAGTAGAAAAAAGGGAACAGAGAATAAAGAGGAAACACCAGAGATGATTAATTTTTTTTAGTAAATAAATCCTCAAACTATTTAAAGCGTGCATGAAATTTACTTTTCGGTAGTACCAATCCCTAACAGAAATATATCTGCTCCTTATCAGGCTCAGTGGCGAACCCTAGACGGTCGATTTAATAGATTACATAATCAAGCGTGCTCAGATCAGTCCGTACAGAGTTTTGTTTTTTTGTGATTGTTGCGACCAAAATTGCTTGATTTTGCTGCGGCTTATTTCAAAATTTACATTTACGGCATTTGGCGGACGCCCTTATCCAGAGCGACTTACATTTATTTTATTTATACATCCGAGCAATTGAGGGTTAAGGGCCTTGCTCAAGGGCCTGACAGTGGCGGCTTGGCAGTGCTGGGGTTTGAACTTCCGATCAAATTTGCGATGCAACTTGCAGCGTATTTTGTGGAAAACTGCTTGAATTGGCGAAATTGCAACTGCACAAAACTTTCTTTCGCGGTGACGTTTGTTGGTAAATGAGACCTTTCAGCTGTACTCGTGTCCGACGCACGTGAATCGAAGAGGGCTTCGGCTGAACGCGCGTCGTGACGACGTCACGTGATGCGTCTCGGCACAAATCTGCGTTAAGTCTGCGGTCGTTCTGAAAAGTCGCAAGCTCCTCCGAATATTGCAGAGTTTGCTTGATCTTGCCTTAATTTCTGCGATCGCAAAGTCGCCAAATTTCTGAATACCTGAATACTGTTACTGAATATTTCTTGAAAAAACATACAGTATATAAACGTTGGCCTATTTATGCTTCTTGCAATATGATGGCCATTTAACCAACATGCAGGTGAATACGTAAGGAATAAAACACGACACCCTGCGTGGTTACATGAAAATAATCCATGCTGAGGCGGTGTGATACCGTTCTCATCCTGAAATGGATTATTATTGGACAACTGCGCAGTCTGGTGTGTGTTATTCCGCTTATACCACAGCGATTCGCTAATGAATGCTGATGTACAACATGTTATCTGTCTCAAAGTTAGGTTTAATGTTATGGAACGTCTGAGAGACAAGTTAGTTCCTGTTGTTACTTATAGCCATGATAACCAGTCATTCCCTCACCAGCTTCTCTCTCTCTGTC
>CM042549.1:1770000-1802500 GCA_023630585.1 Cranoglanis bouderius
AGAAAGGTTCCGTTGACAACGCAATCCTGAGCCAAGAGCCTCAAGGACACACTGAATTACCAGTTCAGAAACTTTATACAGGTCTCGTATTCCTAACGCGAAACCCTGACTACGCAAAAAGCATCAAGCTACCGCTGCTAGTGGCTAACGGTGCGCTAACTGAAAATTTTGAGGAACTCCGAAGAGGAAGCGCACTGTGAGAGAGTTATCTGAGCATTGTTGCAGATGCACGCTTCCCCGTTAAAGGTGCTAGCCGAGCCGTAGGTCATGAAGAGTCGGTTCTTGTTTTGTTCAATTTGTCCGCGCGCTGCGGCACTCTGACCTGCCGTCTTCTGCGTCTCTACCGTCCTAGACCTCGATATAAAGAGTTTAGCCGGCGCAGCGTCTCTGGGCAGTGTTAAATAACCCAAACTGTTTCACTAAAGTGCACTCTGGACTCCTTTTTCACTGTAAATCCATAAGCTGCACTCGTCAGTAGTTTCACTCACTCGGAGCTCAGCGGAGAGAACTCTTAGTAAAGGAAGGGAAAATTGATTTCCGTTATTTTTTTTTTTTTCTCTTATACCCTGTGAACAGTCCGTTAAACCGGGGCAGTTTTAGTCTCGTGTTTTTTTTTTAATAGCCTGGAAATGCTGACGCTGTGATCTGATGCTTAATTTGCTCTATTTTCACCCGAGGTTTTAAGATTTCCGATTCATAAACCAATCAAACGCTGGCATTGAAGTTTTCATCAATCTAATGTGAGTAATGGAAGCGGCCAGACGGAAAGCTTGACCGTTCAGACTATATACAGTTTATATTGCAGTCCACTGATTAATATCATCCAGTGTATAACTCCTCTACATCGTTCCTTTTTAATGCGCTGTAGTTTTAAAACATGCATGCGTTAACGTAAAGGTGTTGAAGTTTGTTGTTTTGTGAAAGTTCTCCGGTCTAGGCCTCATACAGCCGGTCCTGTGTAATTCCCGAGTCACATTTTCTGCAGCAGGAAGTAAATAACAAGCTCCTGTCCGTATGTAAAAGAAGATTGGAGTTCATTTAAATGGCTCTTGCAGGATTTCCAATTACCCAGAGTACCTTGCTCCGGCCTTGTAACGCAGCAAGCGTCCGTGAACCCATATTGGAATCCAACCCGGTGCGTGGAAACCTCCGCTGTGTGAAACAGCAATTGCTCGGCATGGGAAGGATGGCTTTTAAAGCTGCGCGCTAACAGGTAGCAGGTCACTCTGGGCTTTTATAACGCGGTAAAATGGCCGCCGGAGAGATTGGATCAAACCAATCATGGAGTCATGGAGTCAGCAGCAGCAGCAGCATCGTTTCATTCATGTTCTTTCTTATACAGTGTGTTTGATTTAGTTTTACCCCTACGTGTTAATTAATACACTGATTAACCGACGTGTACTTCAGGTGGTCGTTATTCACGCATGAATTCATAAGACTCACGTCGTAATTAAGGTTAGCCCTTCATTAGTTCCTGCCTTAACATCATCATTGGTTCATAGTTAAGTAACTATTAATTCAGGTATCGGTGCACGATTATTCTATTATTATAAAGTGTATGAAAACATTTGTTCCTCTACCAAAGAAGACGCCTCAGCAAGTGAAAGCAGTCCATTGTTATCAAGGATTTCTTATTATTATCAAGATTGTAAACCAAATGTAAGATTATGAAAAGTATTTCTACTCATTTTAAGCTTGAAAATATTTCCCAAACAGAAAAAACTGAATAATATAATATTTAATCTAAAATAATGCTAGATACATTTTGGTCATGTCTGAGATATTTTCACATTCCAACACTCTGTTGGCTATATTGTCATCTTCCTCTGAGCATCATGTGGATCTTCACAGTATTAACAGTCCACAAGCCTGTGTTTGTGTGTCATTACTAAGGGAACAAGGAGGCCGGAGCGAGCGGGTGACCTGTGTAGGGAACAAGTGATTCGCGGGTTCGTGACAAGTCCACAAGTGAAAGAAGAAACCTGAACGTCATAAAAGAGGTTTAAAGAGGATTTGGTATGTTTAATTTTCCCGTCTCACACATCCTCCTTTTTCTGTACAGAGTTAATCTCCTTCCCTCGTTCCTTCTCTCTCTCTCTCTCTCTCTCTCTCTCTCTCTCTCTCTCTCTCTCTCTCTCTCTCAGGCTGGCCCGTACTCATCTGTAACACTGTAGGTGCGACTCACTGCCACAGGTAATAGCACACCTAATCAGATTTCCCTCACTGAGAAATGACGGAGAGAGAGCGTGATAAATGCAAGGAGGTGAGAGCTGGTGGCGCAACGTGCATCTATCTGTGCTCCGCAACCTCCTCCGTCCATCAGCGAGACAGACAGAGAGAGAGAGAGAGAGAGAGAGACAGAGAGAGACAGAGAGAGAGAGAGAGAGAGAACTGAGAATCTGGAAGGAAGACAATCAAGCATTGTTGTGAGAGACCGAAGAAAAAAGAGAACAGTAAATAAGATAAAGATGAAGATGAAGAAATCAACATAAGTAAAAGAGAGGGAGAGAGAGAGGGAGAGAGAGAGAGAGAGAGAGAGGGAGAGAGAGGGAGAGAGAGAGAGAGAGAGAGAGATGAATCTCAGAAGATAGACAGAGGAAGTCTTAGCAAGCTGGACAGATTAAAGTGCGTGTCGTCCTCGTGGACGCGGATTAAATCACACATGCTTTATTTAGTGCTGATCTCTGTCTCTGAGAGTGTCACATGTCCAAGTGCTTCATCTGATCACAACTGCAGCTTTCTATCAGCCTCCTGGGAGAAACAAGTCGAAAAACTGCACAGTAAAGAACTCCGGGGGTTTAATCCTTATACCCCCTGCACATTTCTGATGCCCAAGTCAATAAAAAATAGCCTTATTTTGAACAGATATGTGATTGTTACATCATTACGTCAGCACAGATATGGCTGAAGTACGACATATAACTATCACATGACTATCATCATTTCAAAGATTAAGAGCTAAATAAAAAGATCTTAATAGTCCATTATTACTACTGAGATGCAAATTTGACCATCCATATTGTGTGGACGCATACAACCCTGCTGCCGAATGATCGGACTTAGTCAGATGTACTGTATGATTGGTCGATAGGTCTGCTGTGTATAATACAATTCACTTCTGGTTTGAATAAAAAATACAAACATTCCAGACAAAATATATGTTTAAAAAAAAAAAACAAACTATTTTTTCACCGATAAACTGCGAAGCTTTGACTGGATTTGCGATCTTCAGTTTGCCGGAAAGCCACAGACAAGACGTCATTTAAAGTAATTGCTAAATTGGTAACATTGGTATCATTCTTCATGTCACGGAGAACATGGCAGCCCTCGGCAGCTTAATATCACACCGAGTCGTGTTATCAAATGTGTTAAACTGAATGTTAATGAACTCCTTCTGTCAGATGTTACGGTCCTGACCCGTGTGTGTTGGTTGCAGAAGGACGGCATCGTCAACAGAACCGACCAGACCCCAGGACGTCACGATTTTTCGACTATCCGACAATGAGAGCCGATAAAAAAGCGTCTGCGTTTTTACGCTTCTAAATAACAGGCCCTGTGATTGGCTGCACTGCACCACAGTCTAATCCTGGATCCTCATTCTGTACATCAACAACAGACTTACGTGCTTTTCTACGAACTGATCCGAAATCCTGATCCGAACTGAACCTTTCCTCTTCTCTGGGGTGGTACTATCAAGCCTTTAGTACACCTTTTGTACTTTTAGTGTGTACCTTTAGCTAGAAAAGGTGCGTGTGCTTTATAATAAAAACAAATGAGCTACTGTAATTAGGTGAAGTTGAGTAAATTTTCATGAATTTCTGAGAACCGAAAGTCCACGGGGTTGGAGCTAGATCTGATCCAACCCCTCCTAAACCCTAACCCTAACATGAAACAACACACTTAACACACCTATCCAGCCTGAAATGCTTGAGCTCCGCCCATATAGGAGGAGCTAGATCAGGTGCGGACTTTTCGAGAGGGATATTTGGATTTTCTTGATGGAAGAAACCTGATTTTAACTCGCCACCTAATTACCAGCTTTAGAAAAAGCGTGAATCCGAATCCGGGAGCCACCGCGACTCACACCTTCAAATCTGTCCCGGAAACGCTGCCCGTCTCGCTCTCACCTGATTACTGACTGCATCTAACTGGTGCATATAAACCGGTTCATTCTCCTCAGCTCTTTCTGAGGTTTTGCTCTTATTCCTGCGTCCTGAAAAGATTTTTTTGCAATATCCGGTTCGATGTATTATTTATTTATTTATTTATTTTATGCTTCTGCTCTTGATTTTTTTTTTTAAATCCTGATTCTCCTTCATTGCTCCGTTCGCCTGATCGACCGACTTCAATTCTGTTTGATGATTTGGATTATTTATTTATTTTTCTTAAATTGAGCTCAGGCTTACATCCACCTGCTTCTGCGTCGTGACCGAATGGCTGCGGTTTTCCCTTTTTAGATGATGATTGTGTGTGCGAGGGTTATTTTATCCGTTAAAGCCTCAAGGGCATCAGAGTAAAGTAAAGTAGGAAGAGTAGAGAGATATTATAGAGAGAGAAAAAACTGATAAAAACATTTATTTTATTTTTTTTTTACAAAAGGAAGTGGAAGCCTAGTCCAGTGGAGGAGCGTGAGCGAGAATAAGTTGCTTTGAAATTCATTAAAAACAAACAAAAACAATCGATCGTTAGCGATCTGTATAAAGTTGGACAAGCGAAGTCATGTGGATTGATTTTGTTTGATTTCATTTGAATGGATACAGTGCACATGTACCAGTGCTGCATATTTTGCATAGATATTGTATCTGTAGATCATTTTTTCCCCTGACTTTCTTCTTCTCCTTCCCCTTCATCTTCTTATGTATATATTTGTATTGCACAGCTGTAGGGTATCTGAGCCTCATAACAAGCATTTTAATGTACACCTGACCCTGACATTTTGTGCACATGACAAATAACTTAACACGGAAACCTGAACCTCAATCTTCATAACTTCTACAAATGAAATCGTGCAAATGTTACGGATTAGTAAGCGTGAGATGACGTCGGAATAAACTGGCCTGAACGTGTGGAGCAGAAATAACCCAATAATTCTAATGTATTTTTTTTGAGGGTTCCTGTGGAGGCTGTTCTGCAATGTCTAAGTGTCATGGTGTTGTAGTAGAAAGTCAAGGACATACAGCACAGAGTTTAGTGCACAATCTGAGTATTTTTTCCTTTCATGTCACTTTATTTGTGCTGCGATTTTGTTTGGAACATCTTTTCATCTTCTCAATAACCGGAAACAGCTCTGAGACGCTAACAATTACCGGTGGTGCTAATCTCCCGCTTTCTCGGCGTGCTTTTTATCCCAATCCCGACCTGCTGCAGTGTGCGTGGGAGTCACTTCACAGAAAGAAAGAAAGAAAAAAAAAAAAAAAAAAGCCTTTCTTACGATCTTCAAACAGCGAAGGGTCCGTTGTAGATCGGGAAATCAGACACGTGCGATAATTGCCGAACACGGATGTGTCAGAAAACGTGCCCGATTTAGCCGTGACGCCTTTGAACGCTGGGTTTGTTTGTTTTATTTCCCTGGTTACGGCACGCTGCGGTGGATTACGCTCGACGATAAGACACTGATTTGGGTTGACGAGCGTAATCGTACAGGCGTCCGCCGGCGACGAGCTCGTCTCGTGTTCGAGAGCGTACGGCATGCGTTCATCAAGCACGTTTAGTTACTCTCAATGTTTACGATATCGCTACGCTGAGTAAAGAGTAAAAAATGTGGTGTAAAAAAAAATAAAACCTTATTAAAACATTTTCTCACATTAATTAATGGTGTGAATTTCCAAGATCTGATCAAAATGTCAAAAAGCTGTTATTTTTTTAAATAAATGAATAAAACTCTGAACTTCCAGCCATGTTTTTTTTCTCTCTCTCTAATAAAATATAAGCATTTGGGTGAAATTTAATAAGGCAGGAGTCCAGACGAGGCTTTTTCCTGGTGAATAGGCGCGCATATGCTGCTCAGCGACATGTTTACTTGTGTACATATCTGCTCTTGTAAGCCGAGCCGCCTTATGGCGCTGGACTTAATCTTTCCAGTTTAGCGAGCTCCGACAATCTGCTCCTAATGCGTAAAATTACACCTGTCAGAGCCGAGCCCAGTTCATTAACGCTACTTCCTGACCCGTGCAAATGCGCGATTAAGAGCACGATGGAACACAAAGAGCGCGGCTCTGCACTTAATTACTGCGAGAGAGAGAGAGAGAGAGAGAGAGAGAGAGAGAGAGAGAGAGAGAGCGGTGGCTTATGTAAGAGATTAATAGCAGCCTGTAAACACTGATAGGAAGTGGCCAAAGCTATTTCAAAGCAGTGGAAATTTCAGCTTCTTTGAAATAGGACAGCAGATGTGGTCAGGAAACTTAATAAAACTTATAATCGTTTGTGATGTATTACACAGAACTTTTTTTTTCCCCTTTGCTGATTTAATTAAACATCTATAATGTGAAATATCCGGGCACCGAATCGTTGCTAAGAATTTCTGATAAAAAATAAATAACTCATTGTACCAAGAAACCAAAACAAGTTCGCTGAAAATAAACGTCTTCCAAATGACATTTGATGAGCATTGATTTCCCTTCATCTATTTGGCTGAATGACGTCAAAAAACCTGAAGCGAAAATATCTCGGATGTAGTCGGGTTTATCTGCTGTAGCCTGATACACGATTAGAAAACCTATTTCTTCTTAATGTTAAATTACTTATTCTACTGGCAGATCATTTGCCTTCTTTCTGGAAATGAATGCTTTAGCAGAAATATCTGACAATAGAGCAAGACTGTGAGTAAAAATGTCTAGGAATACTGTAGGTTTAATAATTTTATATTTGGGATATTGTAATTTTAGATCAGTTTGACGTTTTACAAAAGTTTTTAATTTGGCTGTCACTAGAATGGTTTTACTCGCCGGATGATGGAAACTCTGAGAAAAACGTCAAAAAAAAGGTCTCTTGCTTAATTCATGCCGTCACCTCAAAGACATCGAGAGAAAATAAAGATGCTAACCAACTCAAATAATATCAATGTGAAGACAGAACCCCACAGCTCATAATCAAAACATTCGCCAACGACGTGCTACATTAGAAGACATTAGGGTTAGGGTTAGGGGTTAGGATTAGAGTTAGGATTAGGGGTTAGGGGTAAGGATTAGGGTTAGGGGTTAGGGGTTAGGATTAGAATTAGGGTTAGGGGTTAGGATTAGGGGTAAGGATTAGGGTTAGGGGTTAGGGGTTAGGATTAGAATTAGGGTTAGGGGTTAGAATTAGCGGTAAGGATTAGGGTTAGGGGTTAGGATTAGAGTTAGGGTTAGGGGTTAGGATTAGAATTAGGGTTAGGGGTTAGGATTAGAATTAGGGTTAGGGGTTAGGATTAGGGTTTAGAATTAGAGTTAGGGTTAGGGGTTAGGATTAGAATTAGGGTTAGGGGTTAGGAGTTAGAATTAGCGTTAGGGTTAGGGGTAAGGATTAGGGTTAGGGGTTAGGATTAGAGTTAGGGTTAGGGGTTAGGATTAGAATTAGGGTTAGGGGTTAGGATTAGAGTTAGGGTTAGGAGTAAGGATTAGGGTTAGGGGTTAGGATTAGAGTCAGGATTAGGGGTTAGGATTAGAATTAGGGTTAGGGGTTAGGATTAGAGTTAGGGTTAGGGTTTAGGGTTAGGGATTAGGATTAGAGTTAGGGTTAGGGGTTAGGATTAGAGTCAGGATTAGGGGTTAGGATTAGAATTAGGGTTAGGGGTTAGGATTAGCATTAGGGTTAGGGGTTAGGATTAGATTTAGGGTTAGGGGTAAGGATTAGGGTTAGGGGTTAGGATTAGAGTTAGGGGTTAGAATTATGGTTAGGGGTTAGGATTAGGGTTAGGGTTAGGGGTTAGGATTAGAGTTAGGATTAGAGTTAGGGTTAGGGGTTAGGATTAGGGTTAGGGGTTAGGATTAGAATTAGGGTTAGGGTGCTAACAAAGACGTCTGTTTTGCTTACTCTGTATTGATGCACTTTACTAGCTAACTAGCTTGCTATATGTTATTATATTACATTAGACACCACGTTTTAACCTCATCAGACCATAAGAGCTTTTTCAGAGCTGATATATCTGTCCTCCGGGTGAGAAAGCTGGTAAAATGGCTTTCAAACTTTCATTTTTAACATTTTTTTTTCACATTATTTCTTTGCCAAGCATGTTTGATCACCAAACTGCTTTTATCATTAAAAATGAAAGAATTTTATTCTCCAGGGATCACTGGGTTCTTCATAACACCAAACTGTGCATGAGGAAAGATTACAAAGGCTGCCAAAGCTCATTTAGCTCATTGTATTTTTTTTTTTTTACCAGCGGATATCACACAGAAAATCCATCTTGATCGGTGTAATTACATGCTTTAAAAGAGAATTAAAAACCTTCCCTGTCTGTAACAAAAAAATAAAATAAAAATCTTTATTTCAGCATCTTTCTAATCTTGTTTGGTAATGTCAGAAGTTTCTGGATGTTTCTGGATCTTGATAAACCTTTACAAGCAAACCGAATTGACTCCACTTGACACACGCTGCACATGAAGTTAACATTAGCATGGATCGAGACTTCTTTCAACTCAATCACATTTCAGACCGCGGCAACGAAATACAGAGTTTCTGACCTTCAACAGGCGGGAAAGGGCAAGCGTAGCAAGGTAGCAGAAAAGCAGGAGAATTTTAACTCGCTGCTTTCATTTGAGGAGGCCAGGATTCGTGACCTGTTTTGGACTTTTGCTCAGTCTGGAAAAAAGCCAAGCCGTGTTGTTTTTTTTTCTGCTGAATCTCATTTGTGATTGAAAGCCTGGTCAGAGGTGTTCAGGAGGGTGAAATAACTTATGAGAGAGAAAAAAAAAAAAAATCCAAGTTTTAACTCCTGGTGCTGCTTTCATTATCATCTCCTGAAACTAGCTTTATAGATTTTCCCAGCAAAATATATCCATATGAGCAGTATCGATGGAAATAAAGCTCCAAAACGCTTTTCTTGCTCAGACATCATAATCATTTGAGTGGACATAAAATTTGACATTAATATTGCCGTTTCGGATTAGATTTACAAGCCCCTGTTAATTCACTGTAACACCTTCCAACCTTCACAGCCTCGGAGATTGGAAAAACGATTTCAGTATAATTCCACTTTTACATAAAGGTTAAAACTAATTTCTTCTAAGTGGTGTTTCATAACACGACTATTATTTAACTCCCAGATTAACCTTCTGAGCTTAGAAGGAAACTCAGAGATGAGATTTCCGACCTCTGAGCGTAGCTGGCCTCTTTCTTGCGACAGTGCAGGGTGACGACCCGGTGACCTTCGATCCTGGCGTCCTGACTGATCATCCACAGCATGGGGTTGCAGGGTCGCGCCCCCAAGAATGTCACGCCATCTTTGAGCTTCACCCTGTGAGGGAGAGGAAGGAAAGCGTTAGCATACGCTGCGTGATGAAACTGGCAATAACTGGCAGTTTTCCCAAAAGAAGCTTCATGTGTAGCTAGGATTCAATTTGAAGGAGGCCGTATGTGTGTGTGTGTCTGTGTGTATTACCCACAATGCACTGAAGTTATGGTTGTAAGATTAATATCTGTGAGTGGTGAGTTGATTCACAAGTGTACCATTTAAATGATTCATATGATGTTAGTACTAACACTTTCATTCATTACAGGAGACCTGGCCCGGTGTAATTAGATGTATTAGCCTTATGGGCCGTGTGATTCAGGTGCCATCGATACTCACTGTAGGTGTGAATAAGATTCAAGGATGTTCAGGTCAATTCAACACAGTTAACATTCATCATACGCTCCGAGACACTCGACACGTTCCTCTCCATTTCCTCTGCGTACGTTCTTTCGGGTGATAATGTTTCTCACTCTTGCTTTCTGCTTTTGGAAGAACGTTTTAAAGATGGAGATGGAGGAGGAATCTTGTATAGTCACATGTCAGGTTTTCCCTGTTTTGAAAACGCACCTTCATAGGCAACGCCTCCTTCACTGAGACTGACAGCTACAAAAGCCACACCTCCTTCACTGAGACTGACAGCTACAAAAGCCACACCTCCTACACTGAGACTGACAGGTACAGAGGCCACACCTCCTTCACTGAGACTGACAGTTCACAGGGGCCACACCTCCTTCACTGAGCCTGACAGGCACAGAGACCACACCTTCTTCACTGAGCCTGACAGGCACAGAGGCCACACCTTCTTCACTGAGTTTGACAGATACAAAGGCCACGACTTCTTCACTGAGACTGACAGATACAGAGGCCACACCTCCTTCGCTCAGCTGACAGATACATAGGTCAGACCTCCTTCACTGAGACTGACAGACACAGAGGCCACACCTCCTTCACTCAAACTAGCAGGCACAGAGGCCTTCTTTACTGCTATCCATAAGCCACGCCTCCTCCAGAGAAAGAACCAAGAAAAATGCAGTGCCAGAGGAAACTAACGATCACTTTTCTAATTCTTAATAATGAAAATAAAGTTTTGTGTTATCAGACTTTACTAAATCCATTTATTCTCCGTCACCAAATTACTTTTGACCAATCAAAAGACTCGAAGCGGTCAATGTTTACACCCACAACAATTATTCTTCCTGTTCGAATCTGCGCTGAGCCTTAATTGATTGAACTAGCTCTTTCATGTAGATAATATTAAATAAACAAATGAGGGAGTATAATGCGTTTCCTCTCTCTCTCTCTCTCTCTCTCTCTCTCTCTCTCTCTCTGTCGTTCTCGTGTGTCACACTTGACCTACTGCGTAACGATCCGCGGTGCTTCTGAGCTATTCATTATGCTGAGATTCGGATTAATAGCTGTCACGTGCTTTTCTTTCACTCCTAGTCAAGTAGCACTCACTTCTCTGAAGTGAACACTAGGCTCAGTCCTTCCCTGTCACGAGTGACGCTCGCTCGGCGCTAATGTATAGCTCTGTTCGTCTCGAGCTCCATTAGCACTCCCACTCACTGTTCAACTCTAATGGAGTCATAACGGAAATGCTTCATCATCTAAACAAGCTGTCTGAGAGACGCTTTCCTACAAACTCTTGGGATTTTGGTGACATTTTCAGTACATTTTCACTCGTACGCCAAGGCAAAAAAAAAAAGCCTTTTGTCCTCTTGCAATTGCTCCTCAACAAAATTGCCATAATCTGACACTTTCTAATACTGTATTCAGTGCTCACAATACCAAGTCAAATAATACCTTGTCCTTACGTATAAAAAACACAAAAGTGAAAAATAAGTCTGTCAAAAAGATTCAGACCTCCAACATGCGTGTACTAAATTAAAGCCATTACCGGATTTCAAGTACTAAAGAAATATAAAGATGGCCAGTAATCAGATTATTAAGTAAATGTGTGCCATTAATCTAATTTTTTGACTTCACAGGGTCGAGCGCCTCGCTGAAAACGAATAACAGAGCGACTGTTACTTCTCTTGTGAAAAGGAAACGAAGAGCTGCTCGTAAAAGAGCTGATAGCATTTACTAAACTGATTTTAATATTGTGGTTCTTTTGGGTTTTGGGTCATTCCTGATAAACTTTGTCACACTTTTAAGGCAAATTTTCCAACTTATCATTGTTTAGTTTCCGCTTGTCGTGCTTTTGTTTATATTCTGCCTTTGTTTTGGTCCTGGCTCCGCCCCTGAACCCTCACTGGTTCCGTTACTGATTGTGCTCACCTGTTCTGTGTTAGGTCCTGTTGTGTTTTAGCGCCATCGCGAAGTCCTGCCGTTTGTTTTGTGCATTTCTGAGACTTTTTCCATTTTCAGACTCGTTCTTGATGACGGATTTTGCTAAACAAGTTTGCTTGTTTGCTTTTTTGACACACGGTACGTCCTTGCTTTCACTTACCGCATTTTAGAACAAATCTCCATGGTTATACAATAAAAATGAGCTGAACTTGTCCAGTGCTAAATCGCACAGTCATTTAATTCTAGAAATACAAATAACGTTTTATACTTTTACAGGAACATTTGGTCATCCCCTGAGTGTTGCAAGTGTTTGAAAGGACAGGCTATAATACACTATTTGCCGTTTACTACTTATGAGACTGGAAGTCAATGGTTCTGTGCAACTTCACAGCTGACATTATGGCCTTTGGCAAATGTCAAATGAAAGTAAGTTATTATTGCATTTACAAAACAAAACTCTGGAACACTGGAGACTCAGAGGCAGACTGAGGACCCAAGTGCATGAGGTTTAATAAGGCGCAATGCAAACTCAGTGTCCATAAAGCAGATTAGTCCAGGTGTAAGCATAATCCAAATCACAAAACAGAGCAAGGGACGTGAAGACAACACTAGAACAAAGTCTCAGAACTTACACGATACGTCACAATGAACGAATGTCCATGACTCGTTTATATAGCGGGAAACCCAGGAAGTAACCCGGAAGTCTGTGTGATGTCAGATCGGATCAGTTTCTCAGCAGGATGTCTGTAATAAATCTGTTCAGGGATAAAACTCTCACATCCAAACAGCGATAAAATGACCACACGAGGAATGGGTTTCTATCAGGCTGTGTTTTCTTCCAACCCGTATGTTTGCGTCACGTGGTCACGTGATCGCGTGTAACTTGAATCTCGCCTAAATGGTCGATCACACGTCATGTTTATCCGGCCTGTGGCATGTGAGCCGTTGGAGGAAGAGGGGCGGGTCGTCCACAGGTGGGCGAGTGATGGGGAAGACGAGAAATTGCTGGCGACGTGACGGCACGTGTCTCTGTCTCTCCGATCTACCTGCTGTAATGTTCTTTTGTATCAGTATGTTTTAAGTGTACGATTTATTTATTTTCCTCATGCGTTTGCAGCTGTAGCAGAGAAATAAACTGCGTTGCTTTCATAGAAGGAGGAGCTGGAGTAGAGATGAGACGCTGGCTCTTATTTCAGTTCGGGGAGAACCGAGGTTCCAGCAACAATTTGAAAACACAATAAAAACACTAACAATCGAAAGTATACAAGAACCATCAGGTTTTTCATTTCATGATTCGAGAAGTGTTTAATATCTGGAGGAGGGGCACCGATACTGATACTATGAGACTGAATACGGCAAGTAGAAGCAGTCAAGCATCCTTTTTCCCTGTGTGAGGCGATCTGAATTTAAACAGCTTACCTCATACACACACAAGCATGATGAGCACCAGGTGTGACTAATATACACCCTCTACAACAAGGTGACTAGAACACCAAACATTGACCATATACAGTAAGGGTGGGGGTAGGGTCTAACCATCCAGACAACGCTGGGGAGATGGGGACAGAATCAGTGCGGACGCGACTCTGTAGCAGGACACGCTGAGTTAACTGTGGTAGAACAGCGACATGAGATGTGTCAGAAAGTCTAACTCTGAATCGTTCAAACTGTTTGGGCAAAATGAAACAGCTGAAGTCGGTACGGTTAAGATACGCATGAAAGGTTGGACATGAAAGATATTTCCTGCCCGTAAGTCCAGCAGAAGATTTATAGAGGTGTAAAAAATAATCCATTGGAGCAAGCTCGGCCTATTTATCCGCGTCGCTGAGCAACTGGTGAGATTTTGTCTTTAAAAAAATGAAACGCTGTCAGGTGCGATTGAGTGCGTTGGGGTTTCTGATGGAATGGAAATAAATTACAGTGTCTCCTCGAGTACACACGGGAATCAGACGTGCGCGAGTGATTCTGATTGGAGATCATCTCCAACTAAATCCGACATGATGATGCAGAGAACACGAGTGGAAACTGTTTCAGTCTGTCTCTGTTTGTATACACGTATTTCCCTAAAACCGTACAATGTTTACTGGCGTAGTCTATTAATGACTAACACGTGATCTCGAGTCACAGAGATCCTCGGTCTGCTTAGCATCATCTTCTGTTCAGCTTTCAGTCCTTTGCAGTGGTGGAACGAGTACAAACACACTGAGCTGAGTAAAAGTAAAAGCACCGATCAAAGCACTCTAATTAAGAGTAAATATGTGCGTTGTCTGCTGAAACGCTACTTGAATTAGTTGTTTTTTGGGGTTTTTTTTGGAACGCATTCTCTATAAATAGTTTTCACTTCCCTGCTGAAAAAAAAAAAAAAAACACACACAATAGAAACCCTTTTAGAATTTGTAACGGATTTAATGGTTATGATGGGAATTGTATTGGTTTTAACGGAAACTGTCCTGTGGATTTCTACTGGTAATTTGTTGCCTTCTATTGGTGGCATGTTACGTCTAGTGGATACCAATAAAGACCAGTAATGATAATGGCAGTGGTTTTAATGGTTAAGTGATGGTTCGTAATGGTATTTGTAGTGGAAACCATTTCGGTGATGGTTTCTATTGTTTTGTTTTGTTTTCAACGGGGTTGCTTTGCTTACATCCGGGCCACCGGTGGCGTCCACCATTTTGCGGCGGTCAATTAATAAATAGATTTCCAGTGAAACTCCTGCGTAACGGTTTACTTTTTTGTCGTTGCTTATAAAGGATGCCTCCGTTCTTGTAGCTCTAGACAAAGTTCTAACGTTTGGTGTTGATCAGGTAGCCAGTCTGCAGGTAAGCATTATAATCAGATAATAATAAACATAAATAAACAAACAAAGGTATAAAATGCGATAGATACTATAGAAAATGCAAACGCTGACCTGTTACAAAGTGATCCGGACAAACTTCGGAATGCTCTGAGGGCTCAAAATCCTTTCTGTAAATACGTGTGATCCACGGCATTCGTCCTATAGTTTGCCTGATAAAATGGCGGTCGTGATATGAATCATGGGAAACGTGACATTGAACGCTGGAAAACTGTCTATAGGCTGGAGCAGGACTTAGATATATTTAACGCAATCGCTACAGAACATCCATGTGAAATCTAAGGTTTAATACAGAGCTTTCACACCGTCAAAACATCTGGCGAGTCACTCAGCAAGTGAATGCTTGACCTTTACATGTCTCTGCAGGTTGGACGTTGAGCTGTTGAGTGAAACGATGATGTCTCCATCGGTTTTGGCTCGCGTGATATAATTTGTTCCAGTAAAACTGAAGATCATTTGGGTCAGGGATGCTCGTATGTCTTCCCTCTCTCAGACATTGCCGCTAAACATTCAGCTCCTGGAGTGTAGACCTACATCAGGCTTTATTTTGATTGGAAATTGATTGAATATTATCTAGTAATTGACTTACAGTCTTTCAGGGTTAATGGATTATTATTAGTATTATTAGTATTATTATTTTACTCTGTAACACTGATCAAAAATAAATGAAACGCAGCTCGGGATTTGTGTTTTAAACGTTTGTACTTTAACTGTAGATTAAAAATAGTCCGGTAAATATTTTAAAAGGCCTGCGCTTGGCATGTACGTCCCTCTCCGACCTCCCGTTCAGAAGACAGCGGGAAGAATTACCCTTTCCATTTCCGTTGCATCTCGTGTATTTCAGCGTAGTGAATTTATTACACCCTGCGAGCTCAAGGTTGGTGTTATTTAGGACAACTCTCAGGGGTTTTTTTGTGAGGTCTTGCTGGTCAGCATGTATCTTAAGGAGAGCTTTCATTCAATCCACAGTAAACAGCTCTGCTGGTTTATTTATTTATTTTTATTATTTTTTTTTTTTTGCTGTTAGTCGAGCAGGAACGAGAAGAAAGGTGGTTCACTGCTGTAGAGATTTGCCGCTGAGCTTTAAAAGCTTAACCTGGTTAAAGCAAGCAAGTTTTTCCGTGGTATATCGTGTGGAACGTTTGCAGAAAAATCAGTATGAGTTGATCGTGTGTAATGAAAAGACTAGCTTTTAATGTGCATTCAGGTTTTTTGTGTTGCTGTTGCTACTTTCTCCATAATCCAGACTTTTACAGAGAGTAAAAAAAAAAAAAAAGTCAAGTT
The DNA here is from genome assembly GCA_023630585.1 of Cranoglanis bouderius. NCBI lineage: Eukaryota > Metazoa > Chordata > Actinopteri > Siluriformes > Cranoglanididae > Cranoglanis > Cranoglanis bouderius. The sequence continues at coordinate 1,785,867 of CM042549.1, forward strand.
TAATCTATGTCTCTGGCTCTCTGGTGGTTTCCTTTATAAATAATGAGGAGATAACTGAAATGGGATGCGGTTCCCCAGGTGGCCGTATGAGGAAAATCAAAACAGCAGCAGATAAAATCCAATAAGCCTGGTGTCTGAGTGCTATCCTGTGTCTCCTACAGGGGTGTGATGGCTAAAGTGGACACACACACACACACACACACACTTGTTCCTGGGTGATTTAGCTTGGGGAATATAATTTTCTGCCACTGGAACTTAAAAGGTACCATTTACTGTAAAGTACCGCATTTTTACCACACAGAACACAACTTTTAACAACCCCGAACTGTGTCTGCTGGGATTTGTGTTCAGAGCGAATGAAATATTACCTCGCGGTTTCTCCGGATAGTTTATTAAATCTTTATGGTACGAGCGCGCGCTCAACTCTGTCTCTTTAATTCGTCAGATAAGAATTTCCCGAATCGGGTCCGTAGTGGAATCTGCAGTTCCTCTTCTGCGTTAAGACGACCCGGCGAATGGTTTGCGCTCCGTGACTTTGCGTTCGTTTATCGTTCTGTTCGTGCCGAGTCTTTACGTCGATCGATTTTCTGCCGCAGGTTTATTATCGACGCGCTCGTTCCAATACGTTATCGTTTCTATAGCGACGGCTCGTTCGCAGGGACGTGTACGGACGACGCTTCAGACGAGCGTGTCTAATCGTTGACGCGGTGATGTTTCGAGTAAGGAGACGTTTGGTTAACATTTACGGAAGGAGTCTCCGGTGCCAGCTTTATGTTTTCTGACGTCTTCAGGACGGAGGATTTCACGCTTTCCTGCGGTTTCTCGGTAACGTGACAAGCTGCGTTTTTGCGTCTTATTAACTTCATGAGAGAGAGAGAGAGAAAAAAAAAGAGAGGCTGGTGAGGGAACATGAAATGTAACTGTAAATGGATAAAAAGTATAATATTTTGTTCATTAATAACTCAAAATTTGCTATCGTGGCCAAGTTGCTGCGGTGTACGAGGAATAACTTGGCCTCGTCGTTGATTATTTTCCTATAACCGCATCACACCGAGCGTTTTTGTTCATTACTTGTATTGAGTCTTGCGTACGGTTTCGTGTTTAGCGAGCCGTCTTTGTAATCTTCGCTTAACGATAAACTGATTTGACTTAAAATAAACAAGTCTAGTGCTTTTGTATTCTTACTAACTCTTTCTTCATTCATTAATCAGTTGATGTTAATTAAACCTGCGCTTGTTTTTCACTTCCTCTTCATCCCTGCATTCGTAACCCGTCTACCCGCACACAGACGTCTCTCTCCGGAATCGATTTTCGTCCATTTTCTTTCTAAATGAAGAGTAGTTGTTGTTTAAAGTTCTGTCCTGTCATCACGGAGGCTCTGAAGGCTGGAGGCTGTCGAGTTTTAAACCCCGCTGAGATGCGCTGCATAAATAAACGTTCACTTGACACGAGGGCCCGTGGCACGGCACGCCGGCTGCAAGAAACGTTTTTATGAATATCGAAAATCGAGCTCTGAACGTTTTAGTCCGCGCTAACCAACAGAGACATGCACTAATTACATCTGAGAGCATCACGATTTCTGCTCGCATTTAATTAGCTTCTGATTTTCATCTTTACAGCCATATTTAAAGCTGTATTCGCACCACAAATCATACTGGCAGCTTGTTTCTTTGCTCTTTGCAGGTCTAGTTTCATTAGCCTGTCCTGTGTAGCACTCGCACGTCATTAGCGCTAGCGGCTGATTCCTCAGTAAGTAATAAAAAAAAACGTGTGACTCCTATTATTAATAAACTGCGATCTCCTGTGGATCTGCTCCAGTATCTCGTAACGCTACACCGATTCAGAATTCTCAGTCTTTTGAGTGGGCTTATCAATAATGCTCACATTTATTAGACATATTTTTTGTAGCAGTGAGCGAGGATCCGATTTTACGTGACCGTCGTTAAAACTGCATTATAAATAAACAAATTTAAACTGAATTGAAATGTAGTACAAGTTGGCAGGAGTCCGATTTGCGTCCTCGCCAACGATTTGCGGTTCTTTTGTGGTCAAGGACTTTGTCCTCTATTACTGCTGATCCGTCTTCCATTACTGATTAGATCCCGTAATACTTCAGTTACTCATACAGTTACATGTAAGTAATGTCTTTAAGTGCTGATATATTGTTGTTGTCATATTGCTCACCAATATTTGGTTTTCTTTATCCTGTCGTTTTATATTTTTATATATATACAGAAACTGTGCAAAAGTTTTAGGCAGCCTATTTTTTTTTTGGTACAACATTTGTTATAGTTCTTTTTATTTGATGACTTCTGCATTATCAAGTCAGTACTAAAAAAAAAACATTTTAGATTCCCAAACATTAGTTTTCTATCACAAAATGAAATGTTACAGGAAAATGTTTGTACGTCATTAAAGAAAGCAGCATATTACAGTAAGAGACACTTTTCAGACAGTAAACACAATGAAGGCTGCTGGGTTTCGCTGCAGAAATAAGAAGCGAGTGCGAAAGTCAAAGTGTCCAGAAGAACTGTGTCTGGTTCTGCAAGATGCTCAATAAAACTCACCAGCTCATTTCCTTATAAAACTGCACTAATTGTACTGTATTTTTTTGTCACACCAAATATTGACTTTGTTTCATTTATTACTGTTTTGTGCTCTTTTATTATACATATATATATATATATTAGTGTTATTATTATTATTCTGCTTCTTTTTCGTCTTCTTCTACTTCAGCTCTTGAGTCTATGGCAGCCCATTGTACTGTACATGAGAAAGTTATTAAATTTGGCAGACAGATAGGGGACAGTCTGAAAAGTTACCATAGCAAATATGGAGCTGCTATCTCAAACCCTCTAGCGCCACCAACAGCTCAAAATTGCACTCATGTTTACGCTAATAACTTTTGAACCGTAAAGGCTAGAAACAAAACTGAATGATGGAATGATATTTTTCTCATGTCGCTCACTCATTTTCAGTATGTAATGGTTAGAAAAACACTGATGGCACCTGCAATGTATGAGAAAAATGTATCGATACAATCAAAACGTCTCCTTAATGTCGTCGACATCTCTTCTGTTCGGTCTAAACCCTAAGATGTTGACCAGAAATGGGTTCGTCGTTATGGTGGAACCATTTATGACTTTATTCAAGCCCTATTAAGCTGGATTACTTTTCACCTTTTAACCCTGTGCATATTGGCAGTGTGGTCTTGTGTGAAGTGTGAAGTGTGACAATTCAGGATTTTATCAAAGGCAGAGCTGCGACATTATGGAAATGTAATGTGTGTGTGTGTGTGTGTGTGTGTGTGTGTGTGTGTGTGTGTGTGTGTGTGTGTGTGTGTGTGTGGTGTTTAACATTGGAGTGTTGCATCTGTCAGGTAACATTAGTGGTAATTTGTGCAAATTACACTGACATGCTAGTCTTTCTAAAATTCTAAAATCCTGTGGTGAAAAATAAACCCGATTTCATTTACTATTCTTTTAAAACTACATAATTGGACCTTAAGAAAAACTCTCCTACCTTTAAGTTTGTGCCTTGGGGAACTAAAGAGACCTGTACAGTCATTTTTTTCCCCCCTAACAGTGATCGAGAAATGATTATTACAACGTGCTGACAATAACGGCGTCTTCGGTGTGTTATGACCATCTAAATCTTAAACGTGTGTGTGTGTGTGTGTGTGTGTGTGTGTGTGTGTGTGTGTGTGTCAGTGATAAGGCTCTACGTTACGACTCGACACAGAGGAAATAACGACGCTCAGCAAAAGATGGTTAACGGCCGTGTCGTGGTGGTATCGCTGCTCCCACTGACTGCAGCCTCTCATCTCGTTAGTGTCTCATTAACACATGATACAGTGTTAGGACACACAGCAACACAACAGATGACAGTTACAACAGAAAAAAGCTTCAGTGCTATTACACCTCAGGAAGCTGGAGATAGAGCTTCATCTGGGTTCTGTGTGGAGGGTAAAGAGCAGATGCGGGATCTTCATGAGGTCGGAGAACCACTGTGCTCGGTCTGTTCTTCCATGAGTGGCGGGATACACGTGAGTGAGTGAGTGAGTGAGTGAGTGAGTGAGTGAGTGAGTGAGTGAGAGAGTGAGTGAGTGAGTGAGTGAGTGAGTGAGTGAGTGAGTGAGAGAGTGAGTGAGAGAGTGAGAGAGTGAGAGAGTGAGAGAGTGAGTGAGAGAGTGAGTGAGTGAGTGAGTGAGAGAGAGTGAGAGAGTGAGTGAGTGAGTGAGAGAGTGAGAGAGTGAGTGAGTGAGTGAGTGAGTGAGTGAGAGAGAGTGAGAGAGTGAGAGAGAGAGTCACTTTACCATCACATACAGCTCATGAGACCCTCCTTCAGCTAAAACGCCTCAAACTAATAATAAACGGATTAAAAAAAAACGTTTCATTATTTAACGAAGACTGTGAGGAGATGTCTATTTAACATTTATGGAAGGAGTCTCCAGTGTCAAAGGTAAAGCTGTTTAACTTTTGTGTTTTTTTTTTCTTTTTTTGTCTTATTAACTTCAAGAGAGATTAAAAAGAGAGGCTGTTGACGGATCGACTGTTTATAGCTGCTATAACGTAAGTGCGAACAGGAAATGAGTTGCTTTGTGCAACATTGAATGTAACTATAAATGGATAAAAAGTATCACAACATCCTTTTTTAAACATAACGGTATACGAGGAATAAAACACGGCAAAGTTGATTTTTTTTCTGGAACAGGATCTCCTCTCATATCACAGCAACGATTCCGATGTAACAATAAATGGATAAAAAAAAAAGTACGGTGTGTCATTCTTTAAAAAAAAATTCTACATAGTAATTGTTGTCACGCTGCTGTGGTGTAAGAGGGACGTTCGGTTATTGGAAAATGATCAATGTTGCCATGGTAACAGTGACTCCGCTTCGCCACGCCAGCCTTACACATAGCATATACGGGTGTAAAACATCGTAGCACGCGTAGAGCGCTTTGTGAAGGAGCGGTCCCGTAATGGTGTCTGCGGTTACCATGACAACCGGCTCCTCTAGCTAGCCTGTCTGATTCTCGAGTGCTGAGTGAAACCTTCGCTTCGTCACGGCTGTAATGAGACATGTGAAATCAGCGTGGGATTGGGCGCATATGCTAGCGTTTCGTCGTCATGGTTACGCTTATTCACATCGCACTAGCTGCATGTTTTTTTTTATCTCGGCGAACTACCAACACCCACCATCCCCCCACCCCTGTCCTCATCGTAACCCATTCCACCCACTAATAAATGTGTTTCTAGAGGCGAAAATGCATATGGAAAGGTTTTAACAGCACTGACCTCTCATGTACTGTGGCACAGGGATCTGTTCATGCTATTAATGAGGCTCATTTTCATTTCGGAAGCAGGAATAAATCAGATAAACACACAGCGCTCTCAAGCTTGATTATTTTGTCATGATTTCAGATTCACACTGACAGAAAACACACACACACACACACACACACACACACACACACACACACACACACACACACACACACACACACACACACACAGGTGTCCTCTCTATTAAGTGTATTATATGCGTAGCCACATGAGTCTGAGACATATAGTTTCTGAAGTATACCGTATTCTGAGAGCAGAAATTGATGTAACTCAGTGGTTCCCAACCTGGGGGTCGTGACCCCCACTAGGGGTCGCTAAATATTTAAGCTCATTCTAGTTTGAGGGTTACAAGAGGAAGAAATAATGATTTTTTTTAAAAAATGTAAAACAGCACGATAAGTAAATCCATTTTGAATATTTTAATAATAGTGTGTAAGAAATATGAAAAGAGAAGCCGTTTCCTTAACATGGAGATTTTTTATAGCTGTGTATCGCGAGAGTGGGAAAAGGCGGATGCAGATGTGGCAGAATTCACATTGCTCGTTCTAATAGTACAGTCAGACAAACGAATATGGCGAAGGGCCAGGAGAAGAGAAAAATGTATGAGCTAAAAAGAAAACAAGGATTTATTTGGACAGTTAGTTCCCTCCACTAATATCCGCACCCTTGGTAAATATGAGCAAAGGAGGCTGTGAAAAATTGTCTTTATTGTTTAACCTTTTGATCTTTTGTTAAAAATATTCACAAAAATACTCTGCTCTCATGGACATCAAACAATAACAATTATAAAAAAAAACCTTTGTTAAATATAGGTGTGCAACAATCATCGGCACCCCTATGAATTCATATGAGAAAAATATATTTGAAGTATATTCCCATTGATATTTAATATTTTTTAGTACACCTGGGTGACTAGGAACAGTCAACCATGACTTCCTGTTTCACAGGGGTATAAATATGAGGTAACACACAGGCCAAATTCCCTTGGTCATTCATAACAATGGGTAAGACCAAGGAATATAGCTGTGATGCGTGGCAAAAGGTTGTTGAGCTTCACAAAATGGGAAGTGGCTATAAGAAGATATTGGACGTGTGTCTATATCGTCTCAATGCTCTGTGAACAGGATGGTTCGAGTGGCCAAAAAATCTCCAAGGATCACAGCTGGAGAATTGCAGAAGTTAGTTGCTTCTTGGTTTAGTCAGCTCTCTGGTAACCATCAAAAAGATTGCATGCAAGGAGATAGACGTGCACAACAACTTTCGTCTGACTGTCACGGAAATCACGCCTGCTATCCAATCTCTAGCTCAAGAAATACAGGCTCAAAGCTCACATTAAATAGCCTTTCACACTTAAAAAAGGCATCATTCAATCAGGAATACAAGAAATGGCATGAATAAATATGCATGTAATTCTATATAATTTTTAAATATGCAAATAACAGTTATTTGGTTATATTATTGTTCTAAAATTATATATATATATATATACATAAGTATGTTTTTATTTGGGGGGGTCCCTCTGTCAGATTATTACTAAAAAAACATGATCATCACCTATTCGAAGCGGGAAGAAGCATTATTACATGCGTCGACATTGTGTGGAGGCTTATATTTAACTTTCCTACACAACAAAGGAACAACACTAACTTAAAGAATATTTCCATTTCACACTTATATTTCTGTTACTTTATATGCAGTTATTATATTTTATGAACTTAAAAAATTGTGATGAACATATAATTGACTTATTAGGACTCGTTAGGCAGCTTACTTATGTAAAGCCTCGTTTCTTTTTTAGGAAAAGTACAAAATCAGGAATCAAACATCCACACCAAACACCATCAAACTCCACCAAACACCATCAAACTCCACCAAACACCATCAAACTCCATCAAACGCCACCAAACTCAATCAAACTCCACCAAACACCATCAAACCCCACCAAGCACCATCAAACCACACCAAACACCATCAAACTCCATCAAACACTGCAAAACTCCACCAAACATCAACAATCTCCATCAAACTCCATCAAACACCAACAAACTCTACCAAACACCATCAAACTACATCTATCATCACCAAGCTCCATCAAACACCATCAAACTCCACCAAACACTGTAAAACTCCACCAGACATCATCAAACACCATCAAATTCCAAGAGACACCATCAAACACCATCAAACTCCAGCAAACGCTATCAAACTCCACCGAAGACCACCAAACTCCACCAAACTACACCAAACTGCATCAAACCCCAACAAACACCATCAAACTCCATGGGACACTATCAAACTCCATCAAAGACCATCAAACCCTACCAAACACCATCAAACTCCATCAAACTCCACCAAACAACATCAAACACTATCAAACTCCATCAAACACTATCAAACTCCATCAAAGACCATCAAACGCCATCAACACCATCAAACTCAATCAAACTCCACCAAACGCCATCAAACTTCATCAACCACCATCAAACACAAACACCACCAAACTCAGGCTAGGCAGCTTACTCATGTAAAGCCTCATTACTTTTTTAGGAAAAGGGCAAAATCAGGAATCAAATATCCACACCAAACACCACCAAACACCACCAAACACAATCAAACACAATCAAACACCATAAAACTCCATCAAAAAACATCAAACACAATAAACCACCATCAAACACCATCAACAGATCAGTCACTCCTCCTCTCCCCTGTGCCTCTGTCTCTCCTTCTGTCTTACTCTCCCTCCTTCTCTTTCTCTCTCCCTCTCTCTCTCCCTCTTTCTCTCTCTCTCTCTCTCTCTCTCTCTCCCTCTGTCTGTCTGTCTCTCTCCCTCTGTCTCTCTCCCTCTGTCTCTCTCTCTCTGTCTCTCTCTCTCTCAGAGCAATAACCCACCCCCCTTTTCGAAATGATGAATAATTCAATCATTTTCCCCTTCTAACCATCTCCTGAGTGATTATCAGAAAGCAATCAGAATTCCTGGAGTGTAACACTTAGTCAATGTTTCTCTCCTTTCAACCGTTTCATGAATATTTGTTCTATCATTTCTTCCAAATTGGCACACAAGAGTGTGTGTTTGTCTGTGTGTGTGTGTGTGTGTGTGTGTGTGTGTGTGTGTGTGCGTGTGTGTGTGTGTGTACTAAGCCTGAGGCGACCTGAAGTAACCTGAGAAAAATTACGCTCTCTCTCTCTCTCTCTCTCTCTCTCTCTCTCTCTCTCTCTCTCTCTCTCATTTTGACATAATATAAATGTCGGAGTGTCTTTTTTCCCTTCACTTGTTCTGTGTCTTCATCTTTTTTCCATCTCTTTTCTCCTCACATATTCTAGTAAGAGCAAATAAGGCTTGTGCCGATATCTAATTTTCTTCCCGGCTCCAGATTGGCTCTATTGTCAGGAAATTACAAGTGTGAGTCCTAAAGGAGTCCATGAGAGCAGAATTGTCCTGGGAAAGATGGCTTTTGTCTCTCCTCTGTCAATCAAAGCGATATTATGATCTGGTGTCATGTTAGATCGGTGGCTATTGTCCAACAACGGAGACCTAGCTAGCAGGCGGGAATTAGCAGTGACTAAGCTGGGAGGAAATTGCGTGGCCTTTGGGGGGGTTGGGGGGGACTGGGGGGTGTTAGCGTGATAATTGCTAAACCTTTTATCAGGGTTTAAGATGTCATATTTCATGACGGGTCGCTCTTGCTGTGGTATTAGAAGATTAAAACACTTCAGGATGTGTGGTTAAATAAAATGTGGAAAATAATCAGCTTCGGAGTGGTCCCGGTAATTCGGCTCCATCACACCACCGTGTTGTTGATTTGTTTCAGTATAACAGCACCACGGAGAGTGTTTTATTCAACCAGCACATGTGTGTTCTTCACATCTCCGAGACTGTACCTTCAAATCCTGCCGGCTTGGAGGTGTTTCTCCTCAGAATCTTTGATCATCTCTTGCTTTACGTTAAAACAGATCTCAAAGTTAACACACGGAGTTGGCGGAGGAGCTTTCTATCAAACATTCACAAATCTGGCTAAGTCAGAGCCTGGCCTGGTGGGTCCGGGATGGCTGCGGGCAGACCTCGCTTCTTATTGTTAATCCAACTGTCTGATCTATAATGAAGAAAGAGGAATGGTTCTGTGCACTTCCCTGTTTGCCAATTACAGCAGTCTGTCAGTGTAAACACTGGGGAGGACAAAGCGAGAGAGGAAGGGCATTAAGAATTCAATTCAGCCTCATCTAGTTTTTTACGAAGAGACCTAGAGATTCCACTGGAAAACAGCGACGGGTAATTGCATTTGGCAGACAGACAGGCAGGCAGACAGACAGGCAGGCAGGCGGGTCATGTGGGAGTGGAACGAAGGAAAACTAGAAAATATGTGCAATGTCATCAGTGTGTCCGGCTTTTCTATCAGAATGTCTGCACGTTGGGCTGATCAGAGAAGCGCAGGGGTGTGAAGGTGGAGTCGAAGTCAAATGTTGATGGGCGTGAAATAAGCTGCTTTATTTTGGACAAAACTCACATCTTTAACTTTAGGGTTCTTGCCAGGTCCTTCTCTGATATCTAAGCATGCTTGTAAAGTGAGCTCAAGACCAACTTCTACACACCTTAGTTAAGATAACAGGATTTAGGATTGTTGTGTTTAGAGTCCTTTGTTTTCAATTTGGCCTTCTTAGTTTCAGTCTAGACCACTCTGGCACTCATATGATCTTTAGATTTGGACTTTGTCAGTCACTCTGGATCAGCGCGAAACTCAAATGTCTAAAAGTAAATGTATGTGTTGTGGAGAAGGTGATCATCTGGATGGGGTTTAGAATCACAATATACTCTGATATCTGACATGACATTGTGATGATGTTGGACAATTATAATGATGAATATTTAATATTGGCAAACGATTCATTTGAAGGGGGGGCATGGTGGCTTCGTGGTTTGCACGTCTGCCTCGCACCTCCCAGGTTAGGGGTTCGAATCCCGCCTCCACCCTGTGTGCTTGCGTGTCCTCCCCATGCCTTGGGGATTTCCTCCGGGTACTCTGGTTTCCTCCCCCAGTCCAAAGGCATGCGGGCCGATTGGCGTTTCCAAATTGTCCGGAGTGTGTGTCAATGCGTGTGTAATTGTGCCCTGTAATGGGCTGGGACCCTGTCCAGGGTGCCCCCCCGCCTTGTGCCCCATGTTCCCTGGGATAGGCTCCAGGCTCCCCACGACCATGCGCAGGATAAGTAGTGGAAAATGGATGAAAGGATGGATTCATTTTGGGCAGGTTGCTGCCTCACAGGGTTCCCAGTTCAATCGTTGGGTGTTCACATGGGTTTCTTCCTGGTTATCCACCTCCCAAAAACATGGCAATAAGTGATCTGGCTATTCTAAGTTGCCCCTAGATGTGTATGTGTGTGTGTGGTGCCCTGTGATATCCTGGCATCCCATCCAGGAAGTATTCATACCCCATGCCCAGTGTTCCTGGGATAGATCCACCACATGACTAATTTTTAAAGGAGTACTACTCACACGTCTAAACACGTTCTTTCCCCAGGTAGAAAACAAATCCGGGTCAAATCGTGTTCAGTTTAAGCTCATAAAGCTCATTTATATTCAAGTAAAACAAACAAACAAACAAACAAAAATAAACATGATGGCTGATATAGTCTAGGTTCTGGTGTATCACGCCTGATTCAGATTCAGCTCAACATTCAGTTGAGTTCATGGTGAAAGCAGGAAAAAGGCGACCTGGCAAAGTACCATCACTCACTGGCAATCCATACTTTCATGGATGTGCTTAGTTTTGAACCTGAATCATTCCACGAGTGGTAGATTTCCCAGGAAGCACCACTGGAGCCTGAGCACAGGAGTAATTATTTCCAGGAAGTCTTGCTGCTCTACACAGGTCAAGGTAAGGACTGTGACATTTACGTGAAATATATATATGAAGTGTCACAGTAGCCTCCCCTGCTGCTGATGCTGCCCTCGGGAACAGTGCTGTGAAATCTGTCTGAGTATCTACATCATCAAATGTCAAACATCATCCATTTCACAGCGAGGAAATACTGTTGTGCTGCATTTAGCCATATACAATATTCTGTTGTGTTACATCACTCACAGGCGAAGCTATGTGTTACTGTGTGTGAAAGGTACACAGTGGGAGGGCTATATGTTTTTACGCTCTACTACTTTTACTTTCTGATCACCGCCATCCTGCAAAACGCTTTACACTCACCGTGAAGGGTACCTTTCTGTTCTCAAGAAACGACAAGAAACTAATACTACTAGATAAAGATGTAATTTTGAAATTTGTTTGTTTTCATTTCTCAAAAAAGAAGAATGTTTAAGATTTTCTATAAAATATTGTGTATTTTTACTTAAAACGTCTCCCATTTTTAAAAAAAAAAAATAAATTGTCCAGTTATCAAACTGCTAGCATCAACTGCTACACGATCATTACAGTACATGCCGCTTAATGTTTTAATGTCATGCACCTCTGTGTTTAGTTTTTCTTTTGTTTGACAGCATTCATCCTTTATCCAGAAATGTTTTTGTTCGAAAAAGCATCCTCAACATGGAAAGAAGGTGGTCTGAGAGTACAGCAAAGCTAAAACGTTGTTAGAGAGGAGGTCACACGGGAATGCGTACAGGTACAAAAACACAACGTAAGTCGATTAGCGCCGGAAAACTGGAGCTACGCGTGACAACATGGCCGTAACTAGCTACGAGGACACGGAGGTCTGGACCAGTGTAGTTTCTGAGCTTTATTCTTCCCTCCTGTTTAACAGCTCTAGTTGTCGAATTTATTATGGAAACTGCGACTTACTGATAATATAGTGGCACGGTGTTGTATACTGTCGTGGATATGCCGGAACTAGCTCCGGACTACGATTCCCATCGGCCGTTGCAACGCACGTGATCACACGTCACATGACCGGTTACACCTGATTCACGTTTTGGTTAATTAGCACAGGTGTATACAGTAAGTCACGGTTTGTACAGCACTCTCTGTCTTTGTTTGCTTGTTTGCTTTCTTGTCTATGTGTCTTTACTTTGTGTCACGAGTCCATAGTTTATGTTGTTTTGTTTTGCTATTTATTAAACTAATCTGCATTTGAGGGCTTTGGCTGAATGTGCGTCGTGGCGACGTCACATGGCGTCACCAAATCTGTGGAAAATCTGCGGGTAATTCGGAAAAATCGCAAGCTTCTCCGAATACTGCGGAGTTTCCTTGAATTTGCGTTAATGTTCTGCGATCGCAAAATCCTGGAGGGACTCTTTATTATTACTGACATATCTGACATAGCTATTATAACAATGCTCAAGTTTTTGCAAAAATGCATGATGTGAGTGTTAACGACGGCGGTTTGAGTTTAAGATGCAAACTACTCCTGATGTTGCTAGCCAAATCAGCTTGCCAGCTGCAGTAATATTAGCTAATGGATCCTTTTTAAAGTAATAAGGATAAGGAAATAATGAGAAGCAAGAGAGAAATGAGGACAAGTACACGCATTCGAAACCAAAATATAACCTCAATTAAATGAAACAGTCTAACTGGAATCGCAGCAGAGCGTTCGTATAGAAGAATAGAAGTATAACGATGTAATAGAGATAGAGATTAGCGACTGATGCAGTACTCATTCAGCGTAGTGGTATATGAACTGTGAAGAAGATCCGCACCAACAGGAAATATGCTACATTCGACTTACTGTCCATTATGTAAACAGTGAACTGTATAGTCAGTGTTATAATAATAATAATAATAATAATAATAATAATAATAATAATAATAATAATAATTCCTTAGATTTATATAGCGCTTTTCTAGACACTCAGAGCGCTTTACATTATATGGGGGGGAATCTCCTCAGACCACCGCCAGTGTGTAGCATCCACCTGGACGATGCGTCGGCAGCCATAGTGCACCAGAACGCCCACCACACACACCAGCTATAGGTGGGGAAGAGAGGAGAGAGATGTATTCAATTCAGGGATGGAGATTATTAGGGGGCCAATGGGGGCTTTTTAATGACCACACAGAGTCAGTACCTCGGTCTCATCCGAAAGACGGTTATAGATTTAACAAGTGAATATTTCTAAAGCCGCCGTGTTTACTTCTGATACTGTGAGCGGCCATGTTGATTTGAGGTCACTCGCTGAACTCGGGATTGACGAAACCGTCCCGAGTTCCCGAGGAGGCCTTCCGAAATGAGGGGGCGTTTTCTTTGGGGTTTTTTTCCTAGTCGGAGGTTGTAAATTACGAGAACTTGAACGAGTTATGGACCTTTCGTTCAGTGTTCAGTGCTCACTGGTTGTGCGAACGACAACATACATGAAGACAAACCCAGAGCCTCCATTTTAAAATGAAGGTGTTAGAAGGCTGAAGATCATCGTTGATGCTGAAACAAGCTAAATGGCTAATCAGATGAAGGAACATGATGGAGAGATTACATTATTCAGAACTGATAGAAAAGTTCATAAAAAAATTATTCAGAAATAAGACCCAGAGTTGTGTTGGTCATGGTTTGGAATATTTTCCTTTTCGGTCTGCTGTTCTGTGTGTAACACTTGCGGATTAGCTGGTGTGTGATATGAGAGGATTATTAGCATGTAGAAGTACTAATAGAGCCTCTAGTGCCCAGACGCCTCCAGCTCTCCCGTGTTAGATTTAACACTTTTATCCTGGAATTCTGCTCCGATCCTCATGGAGTCAGAAGCGAGGTTGTGTGAAAAGTTACTACAGGATGGATAATTGTTCCAGAGAGCTGCCTGACGAGAGATGAACCCAACCTTTCACTATAGTTACTAACGAATGTGTGTAATTATCTCAGGGCTTTATGAAGGAGTTGAGAGTGTGTGTGTAATGTAATTTACATGTACTTATACAGTATATGCTCTCACACACACACACACACACACACACACACACACAGTGCACTTACTGGCTGCCTCCCAGCTAGGCTTTCTCCAATGCTGACTGCAAATTGCCTTTAATTGGTGTGTGAGATTGAATCAATGCAGAATAAGAGCAACGATTCCGAGGATGAAGTGAAAGAGGAACTGAGGGTGGAGAAAAGTGGGGTGAAGGACTAGAGACCGGGGAGTAAAGGTGGAGGAACACAGTGGAGGGGAGGCTAGGAAGTGGAAGAATGAGTGCAATAAGAATAGAGGGAGTGAGAAAGAGGGAATAAGGATGGAGGGTGTGAGAGATGTAATACGGAGAGTAGAGGGAGTGGTGTTGTAGGCCTGAGGAAGGTCTGAGCGTTACAGATGAAAGACGGGATGAAGGGAATGAAGGTGGAGGATGTAAGAGACGTAATACGGATGGAGGAGGTGCTAAAAGTACAAAGACTGAGGATAGAGGGATTAAAGGTGGAGGGTGAGAGAAGAAGGTGGAGGGTGAGAGAAGAAGGTGGAGGTGGTGGATGTGGAGGTGAGGGAAAGGCACAGGATGGAGTGGAGGTGGTGGACGTGGACGTGAGGGAAAGGCACAGGATGGAGTGGAGGTGGTGGACGTGGAGGTGAGGGAAAGGCACAGGATGGAGTGGAGGTGGTGGACGTGGAGGTGAGGGAAAGGCACAGGATGGAGTGGAGGTGGTGGACGTGGAGGTGAGGGAAAGGCACAGGATGGAGTGGAGGTGAAAGAATTCGGGTTTAACAGTTCTGAGTGGAAAAAAGGCTCGAATGAAACAGAGTGTACTAATGGAGATGGAGTTATTTCTCCATCTGTGAGCTTTGAGCTTGAAGGGCAAAAAAAAGGTGATAAAGATTACTGTATTAAAGGCAGGCACCTGCAGGAGACACACACACACACACACACACACACACACACACACACACACAGACATGGCATTTTCTTACAGATATTTCATGCAACTTTAAACGTTTGAATTGACCTTTAGAATAAGAAACCAAGACAAGAGTCATGTTCAACCCACACACACACACACACACACACACACACACACACACACACACACACACACACACACACACACCTATTAGAGGTCACGGCAGAGAAAAACAAAGATGAAAACGTGAGAGAACCAAAAAGAAAGCAAAAATGTCAGAGAGAAAAACAAAGTGTGTTTTAATGCAGCAAAAGCCAGGGAAGCAAGAACACCACCAACAACAACAACAACAACAACAACAACAACAACACTAATGTGAGAGAAAAAACCACTCGGTCGCTCTCCTGAACAGAAAACAAGATTGATTTAGCAGCGTGAGGGGAGAAAAAAAAAAGAGAAGAGAAAAAAAAAACAAATGAGAAATTCACTCTCAGGGCCTGAAGCTGTGAATTTATAATCTCCCAGCCGTCCGGCGTCTCGCTCCTGGGAGAGGGACCGGGGCGAAAATGAAAAAAAAAGGCACTTTCCCCCCCGTCCTATTACTTTAAACAGGTTAATATTCCGATCTTCCATTTCCGAGCGCTGTGAGAAACCGATTACGGCTAAACGCTCGGGTCAATCGCATTAGCATAGCGCTGAGAGCCGGTCCGAATCGGCTCTGTGCTTTATGTAACAACTGCAGGAAAGGAGCAAAGAGATGGATGCGAATTCATAGTCTCTTCGTTCAGGCTGGAAGTGTAGTGAGGGTCCATGGTGGAGATTAATTAGAGGCGTAACGCAATGACGCTATCTGTATTCGGATTTAAACTTGTGGGTGTGGCCTAAACCAGAAGGTTTTTTTTTTGTTTTGTTTGCTTGCATATATAGTACTGTGCAAAAGTTTTAGGCACCCTATTTTTTTTTTAATCAGTGTTCTTCACTTCGCCTGTCAGTGGTTTTAATGTTATGGCTGATCGGTGTATAATCTCACTGTCTGTCACTCAGAAGAGGGCGGAGTCCATTTCGAGTCCCTCAGTCTTCCTCATCTTGAGTTCTTCCCTTTTCCGGATTGTTCATTAGGGATTTAAATCTGCGTCGGGGTTTTTCGTGAAGCTGCTTTGTGACGATGTCTAGCCTTTTTGAAAAAAAATTGCTGAAGAAATAAAATTTGGTTCTCTGCATCCCTTCGACGGCACGGTCTGGACTCCAGATGGTTATGAAGCTCCGCTATCCGCTCTCGGGTGCGGTTTCGGACGTGCAGGAAGAAATCCGAGACATTTCACTACACTTTACTCCAGCTAATTAAGGAGTGCTGGATTCTAATAGAACTTAAAAAGAGGAATAAGGAAAGGAAAGCCGCTCGGGTCTGTTAATTTAATTGGGTAGCCTTGTCCTGAAGGTGCTGGAGAAAGTCACCGACCGTCACTAACACCGTCCCGATTCTCTTTTCAAGATGATGAGATTAACATTTACAGATGCCTGTGTTAATCCTAATGA